>JARJDV010001920.1:0-14792 GCA_030264675.1 Anaulacaspis nigra
GACTTGGGTTCAACGCTCTTATTCATTCGCATCGACCGGAGCTCTTCGATTATAAACAATTGCAGCCGCATCGGCACATTGACAATCTGAATCATGCGTTTGATGTTGCTAATAACGAGCTGGGCATTCCGCGACTGCTCGACGCGGAGGATATCGACACGAGCCGGCCAGACGAGAAGAGTGTCATCACATATGTCGCTTCGTACTATCACACATTCGCGCGTATGAAAAATGAAGCGAAGAGCGGTCGACGTATCGAGAAAATTATCAAACGCATGATGGACGCAGACCGCATGAAGCTGCATTATGATCGAATTACCACCGACTTACTCGAGTGGATTCATAACACCGTCATCCTGTTAGAGGATCGCCAATTCCCCAATTCGTTGGAGGGTATTCAGCATTTACTCAGTCAATTCGGGCAGTATCGTAACGTGGAGAAACCGCCCAAGTATAAGGAGCGCGTCGAGATTGAAGCCCTCTTTTTCAATATTAATACGCAGCTAAAAGAAGAAATTCGACAACCAACCTTTACACCGGCCGACGGTAAATTGCTTCAGGATATTGAACGCGCATGGAATCAGTTGGAAAAGTCCGAACATCATCGCGAAATGGCATTGCGTGATGAATTGCTGCGACAGCAACGATTAGAGCACTTGTGCCGCCAGTTTGAACGAAAAAGTATTTTGCGTGCGAGCTACCTGAAAGAAATGATTCAGGTATTATCTGATCCGGTTTACGGATCGAATCTGGCGAAGGTGGATGCAACGGTTAAAAAACACGAGGCAATCAGTGCAGATATTCTAGCACGGCAAGAACGTATTGATGATTTGACGAACAAATGTGAAGAACTGCAGCGTGAAAACTATCGCGAATCGGAACGTGTGCAACAGTGTCACGATGAAGTCATGGCCAAGTGGCAGCATGCGCTTGGTTTGCTTGAAAAACATAAACTTAATTTAGCGCGTATGGGTAATGTGATGTCAACCCTTCGAGAAATTGACACTACCCTATCGTCGGTCAACCAATTAAAGAATGACGTATCGTCCGTTGACGCGGGCATGCATTTATTGGCCGTGGAAGAGTTGCTGCAGAAACATGCACTACAAGAATTACAAGCAACTGCGTTGGGTGAAAATGAACGTAGATTGAAGCGACATGGAGATCAAGCGGTTGCACAAAGTCCCAAAGGCGCCGCCGAAGCGGAGGTACTCGCCAAGAAGTTGGTGGAGTTATCTGCAGCGTATCGCGATTTAGAGAATGCGTGTCGCAATCGGCGAGCATTGCTTGAAGAAGCGCGCAACTTTTATCAGTTCTTGCAAGACCAAGAAGACGAAGAGGCATGGCTGGTTGAAAAACAGCGCATTTGCTTAGCTGAAACGAGTGCAAAAGATCTACAAGGCGTCTTGCGCTTACAACAGAAACACAAGCTGTTATTAGATGAAGTCAAATCCCGAAAGAGTAAATTTGATCAACTGCAGAATATGGGGCGGCAGCTGATTAGCGAAGAGCATCCACGGTCGGCGGAAATTCAAGAACATGTTGATACGAATGAACGCCAATGGGCAGAGTTGCAGCGTCTTATCGAAAATCGCACTGCTCGTTTACAAGATGCCGCTGAGGCGTATCAATTCTATGCTGATGCTAATCAAGTTGACTCATTTTTGAATGAGAAGCGCTCAATTCTTTCCTCGACCGATTACGGTTCCGATGAGCCTAGCGCCCAGGCTCTACTCCAACGCCATCGAGACTTGCACAGCGAGCTTAACGCTTATCGGGGAGATATTCAAAGTATTAATAATCAAGCGGAGCGATTAATTGCGGCCGGGATATGCAATCTAGATCTTGCGGCGGAGGTAGAAGTCGCCGAACCACTGGAGGAGATTGTTTACGAGAATAAAATGGTACCTGTTGAGGTATACGAAGAAGAGCCAGTTGAGAAAATCGAAAACCGCATTACGCTCACTGAGCGAAAGGTACCTCAAGTACAAGCGCTTTATCCATTCAGCGATCACGGTATATCAATGATTCGTGGAGAGATTATGTTTCTAGTTAGTAAGAGCAATCCCGACTGGTGGTGTGTCCGTAAGGCTGATGGTACTGATGGTTTTGCACCAGCGAACTACGTAAAAGAAGTCGAGCCGCGCGTTATTCAGATGAAAGTGCAAAAGCCAGAAAAGATTAAAGTTATGCAGCGCGTTAAAAAGACGAAGATGATATTGCGGAAGGTTCCGGTCAAGGTGCAAAGGGCAAATAAACAAGTAGTAAGAAAATTAGATGATAGCAATTCCGTGCCCAAGCGACAAAAGAAGATCAACGATGACTACAATCAATGCCAAGAGTTGGCCTCTAAGCGACATGCTCTTCTTGAAGATTCTATCCGTCTGTACGGATTTTACAAAGAGTGCGATGACTTTGATAAGTGGATCAAAGATAAGGAGAAGTTATTGACCAGCGATGATCCAGCGGAGAGCGTTGATCAAGCTAAACGTAAACATAAAGTAAGTTAGTAATTATTATGTGAAATGTTTGCTAAAGTGATTATTTCTATTTACAGAAGTTTGTCACGGACCTGTCGGCGAGTTGTAAGCGTTTAGAGGCCATTAACGCGTATGTCAATGAGTTTGAAACCAGGAAACACTCCCAAATTGATAAAGTCCGAGCACGTCATCGTCAAGTGCTTGCCGCCTGGGAGAGATTGAACAAATTACGCGAACGCCGAGAAAGGAGCTTGGAAGGTGCAGGTATCGTAGAGATATTTTTAAGTAATTGCGATGAGGCAAAAGCACGTATGTACGAGAAGCTGGGTCATTTGGATTCTGACGTTTTGGCGCACGATTTAAAAACTGTACAAGCACTTCAGCGCCGTCACGAACATCTTGAACGCGAAATTGCGCCAATTGAGAAAACAGTAAATGAAATCGATTTACTTGCCACCCAAGTGGTCGCATCTAATCCTCATGAGCGGGCAAATGTTACAAAGCACCAAGATGAAATTAGGGATGTATGGTGTCAGGTAAAAGATAGAGCGTTGCAACGGCGAGCGCGACTTGAAAATGCCGTTGGTGAACAAATATTTACAAATAATACCCAATCATTGCTTAACTGGGTAGCGGAAGTAAAGAACCAACTGAATGCTGATACAACGGTAAGAGATGTACAGACAGCTGAGAAATTTATCAAACTTCATCAAGATCTTGGCCAAGATATCAAAGCGCACGACAATGAGTTTGCTCAAGTAGCAAATTTGGGCAAGCAACTGCTTAAGAACAATCCCGATCTCCAAGACGGTGTTACTGAAAAAATCGACCGCTTGCACGCAGAAGAAGAGGCGCTAAAGCGTGGTTGGCACGAAAAGCAAAAGTGGCTAGAGCAGTGTCTTCAGTTACAGAAATTTAATAAAGAAGCAGACAAAATCGATGCAGCTACCTCTAGTCATCAAGCTTTCCTTGAGTATTCAAAGTTAGGTGAATCTCTTGATGAGGTGGAAGCCTTGTTAAAGCAACATCGTACATTTACAAATACGCTTGTTGCTCAAGAACCAAGTTTGCATGCATTTAATAAGCATGCCGACGCATTAATTGCTGAGGAGCATTACGAAAAAGATGCGATTGACGCCCATCGAAAGCTTGTCCTGCAAAGACGTAACGCTGTGCGTGATGCCGCGCAACAACGTTCGCATGCACTAGAATCTTCGAAGAATTATCAGCTATTCCTTGCTGAAGTGCATGATTTGCGAGTATGGCTGTTAGAAAAGCAGAAAATAGCTGACGACGGCAATTATAAAGATTTGGCAAACTTGGAACGCAAGATTAAAAAACATGAAGATTTTGAGCGCGAGCTGCGGGCTAATGAAGGCCAGTTGCGAGTTGTGAATAAAGTTGGGCAAGCACTGATCGCTGAGGGAAATTATAAAAAAGACGCGGTAGGCGAAGCGCTCAGAGATCTAAACGTAAAATGGGAAAACTTGATTCGACTTTCTATGGAGAAAGGGCGTAAACTTCGCGAGGCACAAGCGCAACGCAACTACAACGCAAACGTGGGCGATATTAATGCGAAGTTAGATGACATTGATGCCGATTTGCGAAGCGCACATGTTGGAAATGATATACGATCATGCAAAGATCTTCTCAAGAAGCACGATAAGTTGGAGAATGAATTAATACAATGCGCAGCACGCATCGATGATTTACTAGACGTATGTAACGGTGATAATATACCACAGAAACATGATATCGGGATGGTGTGCAAAGATCGCATTAAAGCTATGGACGAGCCCTTGCAAAAGCGTCGTGCAGCGTTAAATGAATCGCAACGCTATCATAAATTTACCTTTGAACTCAATAATGAGTTGCAATGGATTAAAGATCACATGCCTATATCCACATCTGCACCGAACAACCTACACCAAGCTCAAAACTTGTGCAAAAAACACAAGAAACTAGAAGACGAAATCAAGGGCCATCAAGTAGTCATTGATCGTACTCTGGATGCCGGTGAAGAATTAATTAATCAAAATCATCCGGAGAGTGAGCGAATTACGGAGCAATGTGATAATTTACATGCTGCTTGGCGCGAGCTGCAGAAAAAAGCCGCAGATCATGCTCACGATTTAGATTTGTCACTCAAGGCTCAAGAATACTTCTTTGAGGCCGGCGAGGTTGAGTCTTGGCTGAACGAACGTGACGATGTCATTTCCAGTAATGATTACGGACGTGATCGTAACTCTGCAACAAATCTTTTGACCAAGCATAAAGCACAAGAGCTAGAATTGGATACGTATAGCAGCATCATTGCCGAGATGGGACGTTGCGCAAATGCGCTCGTGCAGTCTGGTCATCCAGATTCGAAAGCCATATCAGAACGACAAGCAACTTTAGAACATTCTGTGCGGTCATTGCAACGCAAAGCTGGATTACGCCAACAGCGTTTGATGGAATCACTGTTTCGACACGAATACTTCCTTGAGTCCAGTGAGCTGGACAATTGGATTATGGAGCAGCTACAACAAGCGTGTTCAGAAGACTACGGTCAGGATTATGAGCATTTGCTACTTTTACAGGCAAAATTCGATGACTTTAAACATCGAATTGAGAGTGGTTCAGAGCGCTTTAGACAATGTGAAGATTTAGCAGAGAAGCTGATTAATAATGATAGTCCGTACACAGAAGACATTAAACAAAAACAAATGCAGCTACAAGAGCGTTGGGATAAATTGGGCGAACAAATCGAGAAACGCGAGAGTAAATTAAGTGCTGCGGGAGAAGTACATCGCTTCCATCATGACGTTGGCGATGCTTTATCGCGAATCCATCAAAAGACCGCATCTTTAGGTAATGAATTAGGTCGCGATTTGAACACAGCGTTATCATTGGTACGACGTCAAGAAGCGTTTGAAAATGAGTTAGTTGCATTAGAAGCTCGTCTTCAAATTCTTGTTGATGATGCAGTGAAACTCAAAGTTGCATATCCCACAAATAAAGAGCGGATTCAGCAACAGCAGGAAACTATTCTGAATGCTTGGCAAAATCTTAAAGATGCAACCGAAGCGCGCCGTGACTTGCTACAAGCAAGTGTTGATCTTCAAAAATTCCTCGCAGAAGTACGAGATTTAACAAATTGGGCAACCGAGGTGCGTTTGGCCATGAATGCCGAAGAGAACATTCGAAGCGCAGCACGCGCGCAAGCACTTAAAGATGAACATGATGCACTGCGTGTTGAGATCGAAGCACGTGAAGATGCTTTTGTAGCGGTGCGAGAAATGGCGGTGGCAATGGATCAAACCGCGCACTACGCAGCCGATGAAGCGGTTGAGCGATGTAAGGCCCTGTTTGATGAACGGCAGCAACTACATGCAGCGTGGACGAACAAAAAGGTGTATTTAGATCAATCTATTGATTTGCATATTATTTTGAAAGAAGCTAAACAGCTTGAGAACATTTGCAATACCCAAGAGGCAGCTCTGTCGCATTATGATGTTGGCGAAACAGTTGAAGAAGTATCCAGTCAGTTAAAGAAGCATGAAGAATTTGAAAAGGTATTCAATAGTCAAGAAGAGAAGTACGATGCAGTTATGGCAACTGGGGAAAAATTGATTAATCAGAAACACTTTGAAAGTGACAAAATCGCTTCTCGACTTGCTGAAGTACAGAATAAGCGAATGCGAGTTAAGCAGCTATGCTCTGTTAAGCGTATGAATATTGAGCATGCATTACTGCACGCTGCGTTTGTGCGTGATGTTACCGATGCCAAGCTTTGGATTGTCGAGAAGGGAAAGAAATTGAATTCAGATATCAAGAGCGGTGAGAGTATTAGCAATCTAGAAGAGAAGATCAAAATGCTCCAAAAACATCAATCTTTTGAAGCAGAAATTGCCGCAAATGTAGGACGCATGGAGGAAGTGCGCCAAAAAGGCAAAACATTAATTGGCAAAAAACACAAAGCATCTCGAGATATTGCTGCCCAATTAGCCGATCTCGATTTGGAATGGCGAAAACTGATCAATGAGATTGAATTGCGTGGCCGAGGTTTAGAAGAAGCTCAAGATATTTTAGAGTTTAATAATCAGTTGGGTAAAATTGAATCTTGGATTCGAGATAAAGTTGTCATGGTCCAAGCAGCAGACACAGGCCGCGATCTGGAGCATTGCCAAGCACTACAGAGGAAATTAGACGATGTTGACTCCGACATGCGAGTTGACGATGCAAGAATTAAAGACATTAACAAGCTGGCTGATAAGCTTGAGAGACAAGGCCATGCAGGCGTTCAGGAACGCCGTGACAACTTCCTTAAAAAGTGGCAAACTTTGCAAGGTGCATTAAATGATTACCGCAACAAATTGGCGGGTGCAGTTGAAGTTCACAGCTTCAATCGCGACGTAGCAGATACTAAGCAGCGTATCAATGAAAAGTTGGCAACTATTGAAGTCGATGATTTCGGTAAAGATTTGAATGCTGTGGAAATATTGCAGCGGAAGCAAGAACAGACGGAAATGGAAATTACCGCTGTTGAGCGAAAAATTCAAGACCATGATAGGGAATCGTATAAGTTATCCCAAAAATATCCAGAACATGCTGATCCTATTTACATGAAAATAGATGGATTGCAAAAACAATGGGATCAATTACAAATTGCGTCAAAGAAGAGAAAGTAAGTACAGTTGTAATATTATTTATCTTTTTATATTAATAATTATGAATTGTTTAGGGAAGCACTTGAAATGGCGTACACAAAGCAGAAGTTCTTGGCAAATGCATCCGATTTAGAACTTTGGTGTAATGACCTCAGTAAGCGTATGGAGGCGGCAAACGCACCTCGTTCAATAGCTGAAGCAGAAGCTCAACTAGAGGTTCTCAGCGAGCATAAAGTCGAAATGGATGGTCGTAGTGAAGAATTTACTCAGATGATCAACTTCGGCAATTCTTTGAGTAGCGATGATAAAGAAATTCAAGAGGCAGTTAATAAGTTGGAACAGCTCCGAACCAAACTCTTTACGGACTGGCAGCGACGTGAGAAGGACCTTACGCATGAGTATGATCAGCAAGGATTCTTCGAACAAGCTGATCAGATTGAAAACTGGTTGGCGTCGAAAGAAGCATTTCTTAACAACGACGATATCGGGGATAATCCGCGTGCAGTCGACATTCTCCTGCGTAAACACAATGATTTTGAAGCGATGCTTACACAACAACTAGTACGTGTTGACGAATTACAAACATTAGCTGGCAAGATAATGAATGACGAGTACGATTTTACCGGTATACAAACAAGATTAAACATTATCGTACAACGTCGCAACGCCCTGGTAACATCGGCAAACGAACGCAAAAAACGATTGGAGGAATCGAAAGCATTGCATATTTTTATTCGTAATATTAATGATGTTGAGACCTGGCTTGCTCAAAAATTCCAAGTGGCAAGCGATGAAAGCTATCGCGACACTAGCAATTTACGGAGTAAAATTCAAAAACACGCAGCATTTGAAGCTGAAATAGATGCGAACTCGACGCGGATTCAAGCTGTTCTCGACGAAGGCGTAGGTTTGATTAATGCCCAACATTTTGCCAGCAAAGAGATCGAGCGCCGACTTGATGATTTGGAGAACACTTGGCGGCAATTGCACGATATGTCTGACCGCAAGAAAGAACTGCTGAATGACGCGTATCAAGCGCTCTTGTATTCGAGATCCTTGGATGAATTTGAAGAGTGGCTTAATGAAGTGCAAGCGCAACTGCAGTCGAATGATGCGGGCAAGGATCTGGCGGCAGTTACTAATCTAATCAAAAAGCATACTTGTTTAGAAAATGATGTGCAGCAGCACAGCGAGAATTGCGAAAACATTAATGAGAATGCTGAAATGCTCCAGCGAAATAAGCACTTCCTCGCTGACGAACTTGAACAGCGTGCTCATGAACTTACTGCAAGGTATCATCAATTGAGTGAACCGATTCAAATGCGACGAGACGTCCTTGAAGCATCTATGATGTTGCACCAATTTACGCGTGATTGTAATGATGAATTACAATGGATTGCCGATCGTGATTCTCTCGCAGCTTCAACCGATATGGGCAATAGTTTAACCTCCGTGCAGAGTCTCTTGAAGAAACATCAAGCACTCGAAGTGGAGTTATCATCGCGTGAACCCATCATAAATGCACTGGGTGCGCGTTCTGCCCATTTGGCTCGAAGTGGGCATTGCGCCGCAGAAATTATTAATGCACATGCGTCCCAAGTTAAAACCAAGTTCACAACAGTCAAAGACTTGGCGAGCTTGCGAAAGTTGCGATTGCAAGATGCTCTCGATGTGCAACTTTACTATGCGGAGGCAGTTGAAGCGGAAACATGGATTGGAGATAAACGTCCATTGTTAGAATCTTCTGAAATTGGGCGGGATGAGAATTCGGTGCAATCATTGCAACGCAAATTGGAAGCGCTCACATGCGAAATAGAAGCGTTCAAACCGTCAATTATTAAGCTGGGAGAGCGTGCCAAAACTCTCACTGATAGGCAACATTTTGATAGCGATGCCATTGTTAAACGCCAGACTCAACTCAACCAAAAATTCCACGTAATTAACAATTTATTAGCTGAGCGCAAATTTCATCTACAAGAAGCGCTTGAGTATTTTGGCTTTGTTCGTGAGTACAATGAAGTGCAAGAGTGGATGGCAGATCAAGAAGCCAAAGCCGCGTCCGAAGACTACGGTACAGACGTAGAACATGTAGAACTATTAACACAAACTTTTGAAACTTTCCATTCGAGCTTGACAAATAGTGCGCCACGTGTTGATGCGACTATTAAAAAAGGTCAAGCACTTATCAATTCTGAAAGTCGCCACCGAGAAGATGTTCAGCAAAAGGTTATTGAGTTAAAGAATGTATGGGAAGATTTATTAGAATTGGCTGCTGCCAGAAAAGATGCGTTAGCCGGTGCAAAGCAAGTACACATTTATGATCGAACTGCTGACGAAACAGTTGCGTGGATTGAAGAAAAACAAACTATATTAGACATTGAACAATACGGAAATGATTTGGAAAGTATTCGAGCATTTATTCGCAGACATGACGCCTTTGAAAGTGAACTTCAAGCTGTTAAAGAACAGGCGGAACAAGTAGATCAAGAAGCGAGTCGATTAATTGAAAGTTATCCAGATGCTGAAGAGCACATACAAGTGAAACGGGAAGAGACATTGAATGCATGGAAAGTACTACAAGAAAAGAGCAATGTCCGGAAGAACAATTTGAAGCATTCTGAAGATTTGCAAACTTACTATGATCAGCATCAAGAATTACTGTATGTATTACTTTTGTTTTTCTTTGTTAAAAGATACATTGAATTGTTATTATTTACAGGGCATGGATAAATGAGATGCTAGCTAAAATAACGGCTCCTGATCTCCCACAGGATGACACAAATGCTGAATTGCTCATTGAACGTCATAAAGAACACAAAGTTGAAATTGATTCTCGGGCAAATGTTTTCGAGCATTTCTTTGAAACTGGTCGTCAATTGATTAAAAACGGACACTTCTTTGCACAGGAAATTACCAATAAAATCAATACCCTGGAGCATCGTTTAGATATATTGAACAAGACTTGGTCAAATAGGTATGCGATCTATGAACAAAACTTGGACGTTCAACTATTTAAGCGTGAAGCGAATGCTTTGGAAAATTGGCTAATCATTCGAGAAGAAGTCGTACGGGACCGCAAAGTGGGTGAATCGATTACGCAAGTAGAAGACATGATCAAAAAACATGAAGACTTTGAAAATACTATTCGTGCACAAGAAGATAAGTTTGCCGCACTTAAACGGATGACGCTCTTAGAAGAGGCGTTTGAAATGCAGAAGCGAATGGAAGCGGAAGCCAAAGTTGCAGAAAGGGAACGGCGCGAGCAAGAGCGTTTGGCGCAAAGAAAGGCGCTGGAAATACAACGTATAACTGAAATGCGTCGTCAGCAACAACAACAACAACCACAACGTGATGATGAGGAAGAGACGCCTTCCAGTTCTAGTTTGACAAAGAGTAATTCCGTTGCACATATGTTTGGCGATCGAAGACCAGGAGCAAATCCCAGTCATGTCAAACGAGCAGAGAGTATGAAAATGTCTGGACTAACAAAACCACCTAAACGAACGCCTTCATTTACGACACGTCGACGCGGTTCATTCCGTGGAAAATCCGTGATAAATGAGCATGAACTACCACCGGTTGAAATGGAGAGTTTTATCGACCGGAAGCAAGTATTAATGTCTCACGGAAAGAGAGCATCAAATCGTACCTGGAAGAGTTTGTATACCGTTTTATGCGGACAAATACTTTGCTTCTTCAAAAATCGCGAGGATTTCACAGCATCAAAAGCGCTGTATCCTCCGCTTGGCATTCACAATGCGCAATGTACTGTTGCTGAAGACTATAGCAAACGGAAGCATACATTCAGATTGCTTCTAGTTGATCAATCTGAATATTTATTTGCATGTCAGAATGAGCAAGAAATTTCTTCATGGGTAGCTAAGATTAACTTCCGGGCGAAGTTACCACCAAGTCAACAACTGTTGCATTTGGATGTTCCAAAGGTATGCAAGATTGAATTAGTCGTCGTTCCGTTGATTAAGTCGATGTATTACAATTTATACACAGGTAAATCAAGATACGCACGATGTTGATATGAGTTCACAATCCAGTCGAACGTCTAGTCCAGACGTTATTGATCCTTCAGTTGTTCTTCGGCCTCATGAACCATCCCAGTACTCAAACGGTAACAACTCACAAGCGAACTCGTACCGGCATACAATTATAGGTACGTTACATTTTCAATTTTAATGCATCAATCATTATTCATTTGTCATTTGAAATTCATGTCTTCGCTAATGTGATAATAGGAGATAGTCCGCCTCCTTTGCCAGCAACCCAGCCACCAGCGTATTCTGCGAATAGACGAAATAATTCGATTGATAACAATTGTTCTGCAGAAAACCACGGTTAGTTACAGTATTTGCACGGTGTGGATAAGGATATGGTCTTGGTGTTTTATTCACTTTCGCTTCATCATAATTCTATCTGATATAAATAACATTTCAACTATTTACTAATCGATTGATCTTTAAAGCTCAAGCCACAATTTAAATGCGCATTTTTTAATTATAGGTATTGGCGCAGATGTTAAAAATGATTGGGATTCAAACCGGTCGTCACCGACATCGCAAAATGAACGAAAATCGTCCAGGATTATGGATTTATTCAGACGCCGTCGACAACCGTCTTCGCAGATGTAAAATACGTGAATTTCGATTCATGTGAATCTTGTGCTCATTTTACTGACACAATTTGTTATAAATCATAGGTTGAGAGCTGAGGCATACCAAAAACTAAGCAAAGAATATTTTTAATGTTATCATCTGCATATTCTGTCCGAAGCTTGTAAGTATACTCTACGTTTTAGCAAACTTGTTAATTAATTTAATTTTTGTTGGTGTTGATTTTAAAATAGAGTTCGCTGTCGAAAGCGAGCTGTAGTATGAAGCTGTTTACAAAGAATAAATGATAGTTTTGTATGCTGAGAATACCATAATCCTGCTATCCAGTGAGATATTATCCTGTGAAAGGTATTTGAAATAAGAAATATTGGGTAAGTTTATATAATTTATATATTGTTTCTTTTGCGCCAGTGCACATCCTGCGTCTTATCGTAGCAGGAATTTACAATTACTGAACAGGCGGTCCCTTTTTCGGGTTGCGTTTCTTTGGATTGTTCAGGGGGTACCTCGCTAGGCGTTGTTTCAGTAAAGATGTACTTTGGCGGTAGTTTAAACTTGATATTCTTTATAATAGCGTGCTTGCGATTATCAAACGATGTTTCATAATGCGGCGCAACAACACCAGGCAGAGTAATATCTGTTGGCGCTACTGGTGTGGGCGTTGGTTGGATTGTAGTAGTTCGAATAGCCGGGCTTCGCGGCATTAGAATCTTTTCGTAAATGCTCACACCATCCCCCTGCGAAACGTTGACATCTCTAAAAATAGTAGCGATAAATTAATTTCTTTCGAGTAGGAATTTAAATACCTATAGATGTTGTAATGGTTTTTGAATAACGGCGTTTTGAATGCTAATTTTGGAGGAGCATTAATAGTCTGTTTATTCGTTGTGGTACATGTTGGTTCCGGTAAAGGCATAGGTTCTGGCATATTATTATTATCTTCAACCTTTTCAATTGGCTCAGCCAATGACTGCGGCACTGTTATCACATTGATTGCATTTGGATTATCCACACAGGTGATAATCTGCGCTTCCTTGTCGGGGTGCGTATTGCGGGAATGTCTGCATAGATTATCTTTTCGCTTGAACGTCATACTGCAGATACCGCAACGAAATTTCTTATTATCAGCATGAATGAGTTCGTGGCGAACTAAGTCCTTACGATGTGCAAACGTTTTAGCGCAAAGAGCGCATTTGTTGAGCCTCTGCGGTGTATGCACGCGCCAGTGCAGCGTAAGCGTCCACTTCAGTTTGAATCTTTTGCCGCATTGGTCACACATGTGTGGCTTATCAGCTGCAACCCGATTATTTATTAATAATAATTTTAAAAGTTTGATGCAACTTACTTGTGTGGACAGTTAAATGCTTCTTCAAATTGGATGAATGACTGAATCGCAAAGAGCACTCTGAGCATGCATACGGCTTTTCCTTTTTGTGAATTAGAAGATGAGTTCTCAAATTCTCATGTATTTTAAACGTTTTTCCGCAATCCCCACAAACAAATGGTCGTGCAGTTGTGTGCGAGAGCCGATGACGCTTGAGCTTACTCTTTTCGCGAAAGTTCTTTCCACAATCAGTGCAGTGGTAGGGTTTGGCATTTTGATGGATCAACTGATGTGAATTGAAATGTGACTTGAGTACAAAATCCTTGTTACAAACTTTACAATGGAATGCTTTCTTTTCTTAAATTGATAAAATCATCAGTAAAAAGAACTTAAATGAAATGACACATACTTTCAACACAATTTAAATGGTACTTAATTTGTGCTTCTTGTAATGCATCCTGTTTGCAAATTGTGCAGGTGTAATTTACAAAATTCTGATCTTTAAGAATGTGAGGAGGAATGGTATTAATAGGCTCATCTAGTTGGTCAGGCTTCTGTTGTGGGATTTCTGTAGTTATGGCCTTATTAACAGTGCATTGTTGGCAACAATTTGCATCTTTCCATATACACATTCTACATTTTCGGTGCCCACAATTATCCACAACAAGACGGCACATTCCTCCGTCTGTTATGGTACCAGCACATTGTGGGCATGTTTCTAAAGATTCCATATGAAGATCAGTCCTTCATAAGTATTACTAATCAGTATCGTTAATAATATTGAGAATTTCGTTACTTACCAGGAATCCTAAAATACAAAAATAGAACACTAATTATAAAGAACTATTACACAAATTATTCAATTCTCATTCGAACATCTTCAAGCTTCACATTAACACCTCTAGGAAAATATTATCACCTATGGACGAGTTCACTATTCCTATTTAACCTTAAATATTTGTTGTGGTGTAGCTGCAATCAGCTGTTATTGGATATAGTATAGAACGTACTGTATCGGATAATTTGGTAATAATATCTTGACAAAAATAATGAATCAAATTCCAATTCGAAATATTATTAGATTCGTCCGAAACGAATACTTATACAGTAAGTGTAATATAAATCGCTATCATTAAAACATTAATTTTGTTATAGAATTCTCACACAGCATGTCAGCAAAACCAATTGAAAATTCAATAATTCAAAAATTAACAACCCAACTAAAACCTGCACATTTAGAAGTTCATAATGAATCATATATGCATAATGTGCCCAAAGGATCTGAAACACATTTCAAGGTAGTTGTTGTCACTGATCAGTTTTCAAATCTTCCACTTATCAAGGTAAAAACAAACCAATTACACTTATAAATGGAGTTTATTTATATAATGCTTATTTTAGAGGCACAGAATGATTAATGGAATACTAGAAGAAGAACTAAAATCAGGAGTACATGCCTTATCAATTAATGCATACACCAGTCAACAATGGGAAGTATCTTCCCAAGTTGTTAAACCAAGTCCAACATGCCTTGGTGGATTTGGTAAATAAATTAGGATGAAATTATAAGTGAATTCAATTACTGTCACATTACAAAATTATCCAAACGGAGACGTCCTTCATTCTCTGTGAAGTACATTAGATCAGCAATTGTTTGCTCAGATATGGATTCTGCAGCTTTCTCATGCATCTATAAACAATTAAACCAAAA
>JARJDV010001932.1:0-11507 GCA_030264675.1 Anaulacaspis nigra
CAGGACCGTGCAACATATACGCCAATTATAATACTGAAAACCGCTTTAAAATCTGTTGTGTTGTTTCCAAGATTAGTCGGAACATAGAAAACAGACTTTGCTTTATATATATATAGATAAATCCACTAGGGCCGCTTCAAGAAGTTTCAAAATTAATGTTCAAAAGCCCGTACCGGGAATTGAACCTGGGTAATTTAAACTAATTTCTAGTGCCGTTCCCCTAGGCTATTAGATGTAGTTGCTAATTTTTTACTCAACGCACATTTATCGTTATGACCGAAATATTCGCCGAGGAATTCGAACCCCAAGACGAGATTCTAAAATTTTAAACACTGCTCCGTGATGACGGTGACGTTGTAAAATTTAATACTGGACTTGTAGAATAATTTAAATTGAAAAACCTTGAAAGAGAAAAGCAGTTTGCTTACTTGCTTCGAGGATTGAACCCGAGACAATTGAACAAGTACCCATACCGCGATACTAATGAGGCTATTGGCGGTTGCTAATCCAACTTATGTCTAATTATTAAACTTTTATAAAGCCAGTTAGATATTTATAAAACCTTTTATAAAGCCAGTTAGATAACATTTACTTTTCTGGACACAAGTATTAGCAGTGAAAATAACCTATTTTTTTAAAAACTTTTATATATTTCAAGATGGAATTTATACATGTGCGGAGTTACCCAAATTTATAAATAAGTTAAAAACTGAGATTACAGTTTAAAACGAATCGTTTATTGATGTCAATGCTGGTCTGTACCACTTCCGAAATTTTAAATCTCCTACTGCCCTAAGTGAGAAGTTACCACGATAAATTTCATAAGATTTAAATAATTGCTATTTTGAATGCCTATTATTAATCATTGTTTAAACAGGTGGATAATTTCCGCATTTAGGAAAATTTGGCGGTGTATTTCGCATATCTCTGGGTTCTCCAACCTGTATCACTAATGCCATTCCAACTTCTTGATGTGTATCAATATGACAATGCATAAACCAGTATCCTAAGCATTTGAATATTGTTAATTTATTCTATAATTTGAATATTTTTATACCAGGATTGTTTGCTAGAAAACGAATGATAGAATATCCACCATGTGGAACTCCAATTGTATCTTTGGCTGGTGGTGCGCGCAGATTTCTCTGTAATCTTCCCATATCATCTAACGTGCGCACAATTGTGGCAGTAGTATTTCGTCCAAGGCGTTGAGAACCCAGAAATCTAAAATTGTAGCCATGTAAATGTATAGGATGTACTGCGTCAACTCCATTGCCCACATCAATCAATATTAATTCAACAACAGAGTTTAAAGGAAACTAAAAGTTAAGTCAATTTAATTCGAATGCATTTATTGTATTTATGTCTTACTTTACCTGAATAACATATGTGCAACTACAAAATGTTTCTCTACAATTGCGCTCGCGAAGAGTTTCTGGTTCACACAAATCTTGTGGCCGTATAGAGAAACGATTAGGTAATAATGGCACAGCAGGACTTCGAAAAGAAATATTATCAAATTGTGGTGTTCCCAATTGTTGATTTCTTCGCACTAAAATGTATAAACAATATTTATTAGAATATTTTAAGTCATATGTTAAAATTACCATTATTCAAATCATAGGGTGGTCTGTAATATAATGGGTTATTTACTCGATTGAAATCGAACTCGATATAACGCTTAATAACTTCCTGTTCTGGATTTAAAAATATATCCGATGGATCTAAAGAAGTTACAGAAACCAAATTGTTATAGGTACTATTGACGTTGTTAAGTTGCTAAAATGTAAATGCGTAAGAAACGGAATTTTTGTTATTATAGAAATTACCAGTCCTCTGATAAAATCGTTATAAGTTGGCATAACATCGGAAGGTAATTGGGTTCGATCAGCCCCTTCATATTGTAATATGGCAAGTTGAAATATTCGTCCAGTATTACATAAAACCTGGCCTCGAAATCTTATCCAATAGACTCCAATTGCTTCGGAAGCATTTAAAACGAAATCAAATCGTTCGCCCGAATAAGTGATTATTGAATCTGCAAGAACGGGTAGGAAATCGTTTCCATCTGAGCTAGTCATTAGCAATTGATGATTGTCTATGCGCATTTCAATAGGACAATCGTTATATCCCGCATTTATTACGCGAAATCTGTACCGACTTCCTCTACGTACAGTAAACCGAGCAATGGGCCAATTTAAACTCATATTATTAAAATCTGGGTATCCTAGGCCATTAATAATTATTGAATCAGGTTGAAATGATTGCGCATCTTGCGAGTATCGCAAAAACGCGTTCAATCTTCCATAACGTGTCCAATCAGTCATTTGTATTATATGATCATTTAAATCAAAGTCGTAATAACTTCTAATATCATTTAGTGAATCTGGCTCTCGTATAATAAGAGCACCGAATGCACCATCTCCTCGTTGACTGCCTACGCGTTTAAATTTTATGAATATCGCATTGTTGAAGTGTTAATTTTATGGACTAATACCGGTATGTGAGTGATAGAAATACGTTCCCGGATCCGTTGCAATAAATGAATATGTAAAATTATTGTTATAAGTAATAGGGCACTGTGTGATGAACGGAACTCCATCCATATAGGGAGATTCAACTTGATGTATGCCATGCCAATGTATAGTTGTGGATTCTGCATTTATCATACTATTGATAAGTGTTACTATAATTCTATCTCCTGCGCAAACCTGAAAGTAATAAATGTAAAAGATAAGAATAACGAGGATTGTCTTGAGACATCAATTGTTGGGCCTGGCAATTTCCGATTAATGGATGTCACCCCGCGTTGATAACCACCTCCAACTATACAATCCTGACGAAAGCAATCGGCAATTGTATTTGGACAATCGAAACATGCACGTCCCAATGCTAAGTACCATTCCATTTCGAATGTGTATCGACAAATACGACTCTCGCCATTGCAGGAACGTTGGCACACATTCTGCGCGCTCACGAACTGTAATATAAAGAAACTTAAAAACAAGAACCACATTGTACCGCATAGGCTCAACGACAAATACTGCAGTAACGTTACAACATATTTTATATTTAAGCGCAAATATTCATAATAAAAATACGTTGCACTCTCATTAGCACCTCAGGCCATCGTAAAAACGAAATATGTACTATATTTTTATTAACTCTACTTTGTACTAATATGAAATTCTTACCATTTTAACAATTTCAAACTTTAACTTAAGTATTTAGTAAGAAAGTAATACTAATATTTAGTTAATAATTGTTAGAACTGATAAAGGTGTATAAAATCCTGGGAATTCATTATTCAGAACTTCGCCGTCTGAACCTTCGGCAGGGGCTTTACTCATCAATGACAAATGAATCGAGTCCAAATCACAAATTCCAAAGTCGTAATCTTTATATTTGTTCACAATTTCTATTGCGTTAAATGGAGTTCGGTTACGCCAATATTTTGAATGACCTTTTGTTTGTCTATACTTTGTGTTAATTAACGTTACGTGGATTTTAACTTCATCTCGAATTTCCTTCATGAAACCTAAGCAAAGCAATCGTATACCATTTATAAATTATATTTATGAATTTATTACCTTTATCGTAAAAGAAATCGGCAATTCTGTTTGCAACCTTTTGTAAGTTAAAACTTTCTGTTTCATTAACAATTGATGCTTTGGCAAACAAAATATTTGCCTTCTTTAAATTTCCTTTCATACAATCCACACCCTTCAAGTGCACTTTCACAGGGGCACTATCTTCCAACATGGGCCTAAAAAACGATTTAAATTAATATGATTTCTTGTTGTCACATCATACTTACGCAATTACAGTATTTTTTAACTCATTAAGAAGATACTTCACCTGCTGTATTTCTGCTTGATCAAGTAATGCAAAAACACATACAGTTATATGCAATTTTTCTGGTTTTTGAAATATTATTTCATCTAAACCTTGAATTTTAGCCATTAATAAATCATTTTTAAAAGCTATAAAATTCTCCTGAATTTCAGCACTCAAGGTGGGAATTGCAATAAATTGCCTGGGTTTAATATCATTTCTGATTGACTGAACTAATGAATGAATTGCTTCTCTTGCCTGGATAAGCTCTAAGATTGTTTCTGCTGATATTGTTATTTGTCCCAAATTTCCATCCTCTGGTATCAATATATCAGTTGACTCAGATTTCTTTATGTGAGCAAATTTGTATCTCATGTCATTATACATTTTATTGCAGTATAATCTTCAATTAAAAGCCCTAAAAAATCATTAATAAAAGCACAGACTTACTTACATTGGCAAAGAAAAGGTTGTTGAGTGTCTCTTATCAGTTGATATAATTTTGTACTGCTCTGAATTTTGGGGCCCTTTAATGCAAATTTATATCATTCTAGGAATAATAGAAATAATTTGTCATATCTTACCATCGCCCATCTTATAGACAGCACCGTCTATCCATAGCTTTGCAGGTTTCATTATCGTTGTAAATGTTTTTAACACTTCATTATCAATTTTGTAATTATTTTTACGCCTACCCCACTGGTTTCCACAGCAACGTAAAATATTGGCAAGGTTATGTGGATTCATTTTGTTTGACAGACCATGTGTTTTTGTTTATATTGGTGAAAATTTGTTTCTTATAAATGTTGAAGAATTGCCTGAAATATACGAACATTCGTTACATGACCAATTTATCCAAAATGGCAAACAGCCGATTTGAATACGTGAAGCAATTTGAGATTGAAGATAAATTGCTTTTGAATACCTGGATAGTTGTGAGAATTGATGGGCAACATTTCCATAAGTTTTCTGACAAACATAACTTTGCAAAACCTAATGATTTGTGTGCAATAAACTTAATGAATCGAGCAGCGATTCGTGTGATGTGTGAATTTAAGGATATTTTAATAGGATATGGACAAAGTGATGAGTATTCCTTTATACTGAGAAAAGACACTGATCTCTACAATAGACGTGGCTCAAAGATAATGACCTACATTAATAGTTTATTTACTTCTAGTTATGTGTATTATTGGAAAGATTATTTTGGTGAAAGAAAGTTATATTATCCACCATCATTTGACTCAAGAATAGTTCTGTATCCAACAGATCAAAATTTGAAAGATTATATGAGTTGGAGACAAGCAGATTGCCATATTAATAACCTTTATAACACAACGTTTTGGAATTTAATCCTAAAAGGAGGATATACCAATGTAGATGTAAGTTCTAACTTAGTTTTGAACTTAAGATAATAATATTTTTTAAGGCTGAAAAAAGACTATGTGGAACTTATTCAAGTGACAAGAATGAGATATTATTTAGTGAATTTGGAATAAACTACAATAATGAGCCAGAAATATTCAAGAAAGGCACAACACTATTAAGAAAGAAAATTGTTAATCCAAAAACTGGAAAAACAAGGCAAGTTGTTCTTCCACTACATATTGATATGATTCAGGAGAAGTTTTGGGAGGACAACCATGAGATTTTGGATATTGTTACTCCAGGTGTTTACAATTGGCCTTCAGATAAAACACTGCCACAGGAAGTTTTGTCTCAATTGCATATTTATCAGAATAGTGATAACAAAACAGAAACTAAGACAACTGAACTCAATACAGTTTCAATAAACAAAACTTAACACTCATTGTTGTTAACTTAATACCTGTAATGATCTGGCTTGTATGGCCCAGCAACTGGCACACCAAGATATTTAGATTGTGCGTCCGTCAATTTCGTAAGTTTTACGCCTAAGTGATCCAAATGCAAACGAGCGACTTCTTCATCCAAAGTTTTTGGCAACATATGAACTCCAAGTGCATATTCTCCCGGCTTTGTCCATAATTCTATTTGGGCCAGAACCTGGTTTGTGAATGAGTTGGACATCACAAATGAAGGATGACCCATTGCACAGCCCAAGTTCACAAGACGTCCTTCCGCCAGGATAATGATATTATTACCATTGCTCAAGGTGTAGCGATCTACTTGCGCTTTAATGTTTGTTTTCGTTTTGGCATTCTTTTCCAGCCATGCAACGTCAATCTCACAGTCGAAGTGACCAATATTGCAGACGATGCTATCATTTCTCATGTTCATAAAATGTTCGCCACAGACAATATCTTTACAACCGGTAGTTGTAACAAAAATTTGACCTTCCTTGCTCGCTTCTTCCATTGTAGTTACTTCATAGCCTTCCATAGCAGCCTGAAGGGCATTAATTGGATCGATTTCTGTAATAATCACGCGACCTCCGAATGCACGAAGAGATTGTGCGCATCCTTTGCCAACATCACCGTAGCCAGCAACGACGCAAACTTTGCCAGCCAGCATAACATCCGTGGCGCGCTTAATTCCATCAATAAGCGATTCGCGGCAACCATATAAGTTGTCGAATTTGCTCTATAAAAATGGTTATAAATCTGCAGATATAACTTTTAGAAAGAAATCCGACGATTACCTTTGTGACTGAATCGTTGACGTTAATAGCAGGTACTTTCAGTTTTCCGTCTTTGAACATTTTGTACAAATTATGCACACCGGTAGTGGTCTCCTCACTGATGCCACGGCAATCAGCCAAATATTGTGGATATTTGTCGTGTACCAAGTTGGTAAGGTCACCACCATCATCAAGGATCAGGTTAAACGGCTTTCCGTCAGGGAAAACGAGCGTTTGTTCAATGCACCAAATGTATTCCTCATCAGTTTCACCTTTCCAGGCATAGACAGGAACACCGCGTTTGGCAATTGCAGCAGCTGCATGATCTTGTGTTGAGAAAATGTTGCAACTTGACCATTGTACCTTTAAAAAAAGAATGTATAAAATATTTTAATTTGCAACTATGTATGCATTCAAACGTAAATATTTAAACTCATTCTTGTGAACCCCAAGCCTGACATTTACTATTATCTAATTGCATTGTGCAAACAGATAAGCATTGTCGTCATAAGTTTATTTGTGCGTTGATGTATATTTTATGAACAATATTCAGAGCTATTAACATAGCAATAAGGTCTTTAAAAAACAGCCAAAGGTCATTTAGTGTATCTCAAGATCACAAAATAACAGCTTTTTTGCAATATGGTAAATGATACTGTGCTAATGGATTATTTATCTATCTCTGACCACATAAGTCATGATGTAATAAACAACAGAAAAACAAATGTCAATCTTGCTTATGTTAATGACACTGCCAAAAAACTTTCTTACAATTGCATTCATTGCAAATTGTTACAAATGAAACTAATTATACTTCATGCATATTAAAATATTTAACTTACTTCTGCACCCAATTCTAATAAAGTTTCAATCAAAACAGCAGTTTGGATGGTCATATGTAAGCACCCAGCAATCTTGGCTCCTTTCAATGGTTTTGATTGGCCATACAATTTTCGAAGACTCATTAGTCCAGGCATTTCATTCTCTGATAAAGAAATCTCCTTGCGGCCCCATTCTGCCAACTTTAAATCAGCTGCAAATAAAAATTTAATTGAAATCAGTCCTGCATTATATTTCTAACCTCACATTAAATACACGTGCAAGAATTATTTTCGTTTGAAAATATAAATGAAATTTAATTTACGTACCAACTTTGAATGGTGGTTTGTTTGGCATTGTGTCTTTATTAGGTTCTTCTGGCAGTTGTTATAAACAAAGGTAAATTACTTGCGAGCTGCGGCAATACACCAAACGCACGACGCTCAAGTGAATCCTCAAACTGGCGCGAGATTATTTTATAAATAAAATTCGCATCCTCTGCGCATGCGGCTTCAGATTAAACCAATTTTCATATGTATATCTGAAGTTTTAAACTGGTCTTAAAACTTGTTTACCCTTCCTCATGGTTAATAAATTATTAATATAAACCATAATTCATTAGCTTTGTATAACTTGATTATTATTGTTCAAATATTTGGTTACATAGAAACTGTATTAAATGCAAGTGCGTCAAGGCTATATGTGAAAAAAAAATGCACTAACATTACAGAGTATGTTCTTAATATCTGTTATTCTTATAGTGGTTCTTCATCTTCGCACCAATTCTAATTAGAAATAAACTTTTTATTTGAATAAAAAATTTTGTGAGGCAACGTTGGCAACATAGCAATTATTGTCATGCGCTCGATTTACTAGACCCTGATAGTCATATGACAACTTAGTGGAAGCTAGTATTCGAAGTGGGTGAGGTAAATAAGTGGCAAACATCCCGAAAATCGACTGAAAATGAAAGGTTGTTTGTTTAATATCGATGGTGGATACCTGGAGGGCCTCTGCAGAGGCTTTAAGTGTGGAATCTTAAAGCAAGCAGATTATTTAAACTTGGTTCAGTGTGAAACCCTTGAAGGTAACATATTTACTGTTTAACTTTTGAAACGTTGAATCTGTGTAAATCATGCAGCTATGACAATTAAATCTTTTAACACTCAGTTCTCTGAAACATATTGATTCTGATGACATATAACAAATCCTCTAATTACAACTACAACCACTAACAACCAGTAGTCACATGACAGCTGATATATGTGATTGTTTTAGATTTAAAACTGCATCTGCAAGGCACTGATTATGGTGCATTCTTGGCGAATGAACCATCTCCTCTTCAAGTGTCAACCATTGATGATAAACTTAGAGAGAAGCTGGTCATTGAATTCCAGCATCTACGAAATCATGCAGTTGAGCCACTCTCCACATTCTTGGACTTTATCACCTACAGCTACATGATTGATAACATCATCCTCTTGATTACTGGCACTTTACATCAGAGACCCATCTCTGAACTGATTCCCAAGTGTCATCCATTGGGCAGTTTTGAGCAGATGGAAGCTATTCATGTGGCTGCCACTCCTGCTGAATTATACAATGCAGTTCTTGTTGATACTCCATTGGCTCCATTCTTTGTGGATTGCATCAGTGAACAAGATTTGGATGAGATGAACATTGAGATTATCCGTAACACCCTTTACAAGGCATATTTGGAAGCATTCTATGCTTTCTGTAAGGATATTGGCGGCACAACAGCTGACTGCATGTGTGAAATTCTTGCTGTGAGTATTAAGATCTTAGTGTTTGCTACAATTAATATATTCTTTAGTTTGAAGCTGATCGTCGTGCAATCATTATCACGATTAATTCATTCGGCACTGAATTGAGCAAGGATGATCGCGCTAAATTGTACCCACGTTGTGGACGTCTCAATCCTGATGGACTAGCAGCACTCGCACGTGCTGAAGATTACGACCAAGTTAAAGCCGTTGCTGAGTATTACGCGGAGTACTCCAAATTGTTTGAGGGTGCGGGTAACAACCCAGGAGACAAAACCTTGGAAGATAAATTCTTTGAACATGAAGTAAGTGAACTTCATACTTTTACCACTTCATTATTACTATTTCACTAATCATTGCTTCTCGCAGGTGCGTTTGAATGTCAATGCATTCTTGCAACAATTTCACTTTGGGGTCTTTTATTCGTATTTGAAACTGAAAGAACAAGAATGCCGCAACATCGTTTGGATATCCGAATGCGTCGCACAAAAGCACCGTGCTAAAATCGACAACTACATTCCAATTTTCTAAATTATTTGTGGAAATAAAACAAGTATAAGCTAGTTAAAGGAAAAGAACTCCACATGATGTTGTTTTCATTCGCCTGCTGTTTAATCCCAAAATCTATTTAACATCTTCATTAAACTCAGAAGAATTGTACATCTTAACAGATGAATGTAACTCATTGTAAATCATACGAAGAGCTATATTATGTTGAATTATTATCTGTATTATAATGTATATTTAGGATTTGAGTTCGAGTAATATATAGAAATGTTTTATTTGTAAAATACATACCATTACTAAATAAGGTTGATTGTAGCACCTGGTATTTGGAAATTAGCGATCAACGTATATGCATAGCTAAGTCCATGTAGTATTTGAAAAATAAACTTGTAAATTCATCAAATAATTTTAATCTGTGGTCTCATGTCGTTTACATCGAGTTCTTTCTTTCCATACATTGCATATACTCGTTGTATAGTTTTCACGAAGCGGAGCAGGATGCGCTGAAAGCCTGCTTTTAATATTCGTTGGCTCTGAATCTGTAGAATCACTCATGTCATCGCCACTATCATCATCGGTGTAACCATCATTATTATAAATCCGCTCTAAATTAGTTTTAAAAGCCTCAATTTCATCCTTAATTTCACTTTCTCCTAAATGACTACTTCTATTGCTAACGTTTATTATCGGTGGATCTTTTAAGATATCCCAATCATTTTCATCCAGTGTTGTATTTAATTGTTTGTTAAGATCGCGGGCATCAGTATCCGCTTTCTCGGTAACGATTTCCTTTTTCACATCATGTTTTTCCCATTGTTCGGATGTGGGTGGACCGTAACATATCGAATAGAAGCTTAGTATCTCAGAAGACAAACAAGAGCATGAGGACTTGATTGAAACAGAGTTCGTATTTTCTGGCATTGCTTCGTTGTCACTTTCCAAAGACTCCAAATCGAATGCAATTTGCATCTCTTTCCCCAGCCCCTCAATGTAATTCTGATACGTGGATGGGTGCTCCCCCGCCATGTCCGATTCCAAGTTATCAAGCGAATTACATGGTACGTTCAGTTCCCTATCATCATCTTCACATAAACCATACTCCGAACGCATGATTTGGGCCCAGCGCATACCACTCGGAATATCTGGGAATTTCGGCGGAATGTCAACAGAAATTAATTTTAAATTTCCCTGAATTGCATCAATTATACGATCACAGAGTGTGTCTTCTGTATAATTAATATTAAATTTAAGAAATCGTATGTCGCATGCGAATACTGTACGTTGAGCCATTTCAATTGTGAATCTATTAAAAGTTGAAACTGGCTGGACATCGTAATTCATGTTGTTATCTTTCAGATACTCTAAAAAATATTGAATTAGAATAAGAAATTTTCTTTACCAGAGAAGCATACTTATAATCCCGTATAATTTTTGAATTCTATGTTTTATTATACCGTGTGCTTCATAAGGGCCATAAAGTACCCTTATTAGTGTATCCATGGCGTTAAAAATCTAATTCTTGTATAAGAACTCATATATTGTATAAAGATGATTCATATATGTTGACGTGCATCAAGTCAAAACAAATGAAAACAAAACTGACAAAAGTTTTGTTGTTTCATGCAGACATAATGTTCTGTGATGCAAACGCCAAGCTTTAGCGCACAATTACATCCTAATAAATTAAAACGTTTATTTCATTTAATAGTTCATGAGTTATACCCATAAGAAGATATCTTACCTTTAACGTTTAAGTTAATTTGAAAACTATAAGTGCTATTGAAATCATTCTTGCAGTGTTTGAAAGTGCATTAACCCTTTGCACTCCGCGCGTTTTTCGAGCAAGTCGACTCTGCAGTTCTGCGGCTATTAACTCTTTGCACTCCGTTGTCGCTGGACTTGCGACATTGGCATGGTAAGCATAGCACACCG
The DNA here is from genome assembly GCA_030264675.1 of Anaulacaspis nigra. Taxonomy (NCBI): domain Eukaryota; kingdom Metazoa; phylum Arthropoda; class Insecta; order Coleoptera; family Staphylinidae; genus Anaulacaspis; species Anaulacaspis nigra. The sequence goes on from JARJDV010001932.1 coordinate 11,476, forward strand.
CACCCCGACTAGTGGGTAACGCAGTAGGGATA
>JARJDV010001942.1:0-18773 GCA_030264675.1 Anaulacaspis nigra
GAAGATTAGTGGCACGTGCGGGTCAATTGGTTACTATGAAAGCAATTTCACGCATTTTCAATTAGCGCACAATAATTGGTCCTGGGAATGAATTACAAGGAATTGTGAGCCGGTGTTAATTCCTGCATTCCGAAGAGCGGAGGTAAAAGTTTATTGGTATTTCAAACATGAATTAATTCTGAATAAAGTTCAGAATAAACTATATGATTTAAAATATACCATAATATTTGCAGGATTTGGCATAAGGACTTGCAGTATCATTTTAGTTTGTACACTTTTGCATGTAAAAATTTCCTCTCCAGAACTTTTCTTTAAATTCGTAACCACAAATATAGATGGAGTTTTGCCTCATACTTAGTTATTATTTCTATTATTCAATTTCTAATAAAGATTTATAATAATTAAATATATAAATACCGTTTTACGTTAGTGGAGTAACATTTAAACAGGCAGAATAATTTTTAATAAGTAAATAAACACGTTTTAGAAGTTTTCATATTATTTTCAATAAACTAGTACTGCCCCCGGTTACATCCTTTCAGGAAATCAGGTAAATTTGATTGTCCTAATCAAAAATGATTTCCTTCAACCAGGGTAACAGATATATTAGGTTTATTACATATCTTTGTATTATAACTTATTCTGTTAAAGGAGAATTAAAAGGATATTGTGTTGGCAACTATTACAATTTCCATATAAATCACGGTATATACACCAATACTTAATTACCAATGTTGCAGTTGTTTCCAAGCAGTAAATATAAAAATTATGCCTTGGGTAACAAAATAGATACTACTTTACAATATATATAAATATTAAACTTTCCTTACAGATACAGGTATATAAACTACAACAAATTATTACAATTTCTGTTGTATCCTTTCAGTAAATAAGGAAATTATGCCGCGGATAATGACAAAGATTGTATTTCACATTCGTCATGTTGAAGAACCTATTCAAATGTGAAACAACATGTATGGGCATAGGTAATGATTATTATTAGCCAGTAAAAGAATCAGATTGTTTTTACGAACGAATTGACGAATCGCAGTATGCGCGAATCGTTATTGTGTTTTGCGCAAGAAAATAGGCATGTAACTATGGTGGCATATGGTTTATGTCGCCGTAAATTATATTTCAATTGAATGCGATCGGTGCTGCTTAAAAATAATAATAGCGCATCTGCTGGTGGAAACGTTTTGCTTGCCTTATTTCCACTTATAATCATCACATTTGCCGCGCGTCCAATTCATTCACAATGTAGCCACTTGCGCGGTATGCGCACATATAATGCAAACATAAATCCAAGCTTGAAATCTATAATTATGAGCATTGGTTGCGCCTTTAACTTCGTTTACTGCACAATTGCGCAGGTTGTTCACGAAACATTGAACTTGACGCAATTCTCCGACCTCTTCGCCAAAGCTGCGCTCGTCAGCTGATTGCGCCGAGGGTACGTGTAATTAAATAATAAAATTCGACACTAGTCCTACGTTGAAATTGAATTCATCGAACGGGACAATAAGGAAATGAGTGTGTGAGTTTGTGTGTGTTCATCATGCAGCAAGTGATCCTTCAACATTCCTTCTCATGGTCCTCCTCAGTCGCGTTGTTGTGTTTGGATTTAATAAGCAAGGCGAGCACACCACGAGTCTGGGCCGGATTCGAAATTCGACTGTGCGGTTCTCTTGTGAACAACAACAGCAACCATGCAACACACAACGAACTGTATGGGGAGGTCTTAGGTCGTGACCCATCATATGTGGCACACACTTCGCTTAACTAACTAATCTCAAAAGACACACCTAAAACCGTCGAGTTATTCGATATTATCCGATGTGTTGGTTTTGTGCGCATCTTCTTCGCCCATCTCTGTGCGCTTCTTCATTCTCTTATCCCGCGGTGTGCGCTGCGCTGCCAAACGCATTAAATACCCGAAAAGTATTCACACTCGGCGAATCGTTAATATTAACAAATGATCACTTCATGCCATACGTTTTACTCGGCTGTTTGAAAGTTGATTAAAACTTTTACCAATTTTTCATTCATCGATTGTCACTGCTGCGTGGATGAATTTATAGCTTTTAAATGACAATTAATTTACGCACGTTTCGCCTGCGATAAAAATTATATCGAAATCGGTGATCAATTCTTTTACGATTCTGAATAAAACTAGTTTGTCACAGCGTTTATCTATTTCTTTAAAGAAGTTTGCAAGAGTTTCCAATATCGTCGATTCGATTACCATAGAAATGTCCTCATTATTAAAAATCCTGATTCGATTGCGTTGAATAAAATTTGATGAATTATGATGGCTGTCCACGAGCTGTTGCGTTCAATTTGCGTTTAGGTATTCGCATTGGCGAACAGCAAAAACTATGAAATAAGCATCTGTGAGAGACTAAGAAGAAAAGGTCACTTGATAATAGCAATCGCATTGAGTGTGTGATGCGCACAACCTCATCGCAAATCATTTAAACGTTATAAATAAATACTCATGAGCCGATGTAATAATATACGCTTATTTTATAATGTGCGGAATATTAAATTCATAGATAAATATTAAATCGAAAATTATCCGGGCTATAAAATTGTTCGGTTTTGGCGACCATATTAATAGGCCTATAACACATTGTAATTATAGGTGAGCTCGAAATTATTCATAATCGTCTCGTAAAATTTAAAGGTTTGCATAATCGACGGAATAATTTAATACAAAATGAATTCAAAGAGATACTAAAACTCTTCCTTAAAACAGCCGTTTTGAGGTTAAAAACGTCTGTGGACGGTTTATTGTATACTATCCAGAAAATTTAATTATCACTGATTTATGCGAACTTTCAGTAATTAAACGTAATTAGCAAGTTATTTCGGTATGCACAACTGCTGATAAATTTATTACGCAGAGTCAGGTTGAGCATATTTTAGAAACCAACATGATCATTTCTTGTAGTCTGCGTTATATTTCAAGGAGATTGATTGTCCTTTTCGCAATCCGCGCAACAGTGAAGAACTGTTACGGCTTTGAAAGTGGATTTTATGGAAATTTGTGAAAACTTAATTTTAAGTATTTGTCTCTCTATTATGTGAAACATTCAAATGTTTATCGCCGCTTTACAGTTAGTTTAAAAGTCTTAATAAATTATGATTAATATTATTAAACTTTTAGCGCGCGCAGATAAGCCTTTTATTTTATTGGGCGCTCTATTGGAGTTTCGTTGAGCCGATTTCGTTATTCTATTTAGCTTTCGCATTATAAGTGAGAAAGTTATGCGATTATGAATTTGATGATGTTCCAAATAGAGATTCGCTATTTTCGTCTCCCATCAACAATCTGTTACGCTTTTGCTATTTCGAAATTTTGTGAGAATTATGGATATCGGCCTATTATTTGCATTTTTTTCTTGCTATTTTGCATATTTGATGGGTTTTAATTATACCTATTAAGATATCAAATTAATAAAAGCGTCTCAAATCTTTTTTTTTGCATCAATTCGTAGATTTTGCGAATTTCAGTCGAACAAAAATATTTTTATAGCAAAAGATAAAAAAAAGTGATTGGTAATTCAATATTTTATAAAATTTAATATTATTAACGTAAATAAAAAGTATAAATTTTTGACGATGAAAACTTTACCATCAAGATCTTAACAACATAATGCAAAATATGGCACATGTAAATTATTTTATTATGATATGCAGTTAAGAGATATTTGGCATATTTCGCGAAATTTACCATAACATGTCAAAAAACGTAATTTGCAAAAGCAAAAAAGCGCCATGCGAAATGATATGAATCGCCATGTGGTGTCTTTCTTCAGATGAAGGGTTATCTGTTATTGCTATCGAAGCTTTTGGAGTATGAAATCGAGGCGTGTAATTTAATCCCCGTGGATCTCTAGTTTCACCACGAACTTTATTTGTTTATCGCGCGATGATGACTTTAATATGCGGACCGAAATGTGCATACCTACCAATTTAAATCAGAGTCCGAAACGAACAAACAGGTTTCACGCACAACAACTTGTGTGAAAATTTCACAATTGCAAATGTAGGCAATTTTCCAACGTTTTGCATCGAGGATTCAGGACGACGACGACGATAATGTGCATTAGTTTGCGCGTCCACCGCGAGTCGGCGTGCGCGTTCCCAGCGAATCCCACGTAATATAAATTATTGTTATTATTACGTATAGGCGAGTTGTTAGCGTACGACAGCGTTTAGTGGTTTTATAAGCAGATATTAAATGCTTAAAATATTTTTAATATGTATCGGGGAGCCAGCCGAGCACCGATTAAACAAACAAACTGTCGCGACGAAGTGGCGCACAAGTGGACGCCAGCAGCAGCCGAAGCTCCTTCGTGCCATAGTAAAATACAGACAATTCGAGCAGCAGCGCTAAGACAAACACTGGGAGAGAAGAAAGAGTCTGATGACCAAACGCACACAGCGACCATTTAAAAGCATTTAATAATACAAGAGCAGCGAGTCCTCTTCTTGTGCTTTTCTGTTGGGCCGCGCGCGCGCGCGTGTTTTACGAACGTTATTATGACGGTCGTGCGCGTCCCTCGATTTAGGAATGTGGATGTTATCTGAAATATGAAATAAGCGACGGTTTTCGTAATTTAATTAAAAACTTTGTCGTGTTCCGCGCGCGCTCGCGAATCGCCCGTGCTGATCTGCACGCATTCACCTGCCTTCTTCATTCATTCATATTTACATTTTAATCTTGCGTCTCCTAATAAAATATGAAAATATGTTTCAATTAAATTTCATGTTTCCACCATCAGATTTTTGAACAAAAAAAAAACATATATCTCTGCTCGTGTATGCGCATAAAGTTTACAACGATTAGGTGCAACAACAAGAGGTATTATTTCAATAATAAATTATTCCACGCAACGAGACGAAGGAGAAGTAAAAAAGCTCCAAAAGAAATTGAATTTAATGAACTTGAATGGCCTCATAAACTCCACAAGCGCTTTTCGCCTTGGCGATATTTTATTGATTCGGGCACACGTTGTTACAGTTAAAACATGTTCGTGTTTATGTTTATTAATGTTTTGAAATTACGTTTTATACGAAATGTGGCTCGCGCTGCTCGCTTAAGAGGACGATCGAAGATGTGCGTTGGCACTTAGCATTTAAAAGGATTTTTTCGCTCATTTTCTGGCGATAAATATCCAATAATTTATTAACGTGCGTATCTATTTGAATATGGTTCTTGTTCATCGGATTCCACGCATTCCGTTGATGCGTAGAGAATCTTGTCAATATTCACAGCTAACTACATTTGATATCGTTTTATTTCAAAGATTGCCTCCCAACGGCGATTCGTTAGCTTTGATTAAATTATGACTCGTGTCAAAATATTGATTTTGTGTTTTAATTTAAATATTATTTAATGTTAATGTCATTTTATATTGGACATATTTTTAATCGCATTCAAGTCAATATACAAAGTGTGCACAAAATATTTCGATACATTTAGATCTTATATCATTAATTGGCTTAGTGGGTTTCAAAATGTTACTCTCCAAGCGTTGAAATCAAAGCGCGCTTAATTTGAGTCAAAAATTAAGTTCAGACGTGGAGTAAATTATAATTTGTAGAAATATAAAACAAATTTCACTGCTTTTGGGACCTTATGAGGGTCAAGAATTTCGTTTAATGATTTTTCAGTTAGCTTTTAGTATAAAATTAAGGACCAAACAGATATAATTCGTATTTTTGACAGCAGATGGCGCATGATTTACTGTATCCTTCTTAACCGGAAATATATTTATCAAGCATCAAGTTCCGTCTAAAAAAGGATCAAATAATACCATGTATCCTTAAAATCAGGATCTAGAGGGAAGTTTTGGTAACATAACCTTAAAAAAGAATAAATAAATTGTATAAAGGATATTACCATATAATTATTTGTATTTAATTTAGTATTTTTGTAATAATTTAAATGTTGTCTTGTTCTATGATATTCTAGATTTATAACGATGAATAATTTCTTAATAAATGAATATAAAATTATTTATTGTGTGGTGAAATCACGAAAAAGTTTATAATTAAAAGAAAAACATTTTTCAAGCACCAAGTTTCGTCTGAAAAATACTCAAACAAGATCATATATCCTTAAAATCAGAATCTGAAGGCGAATTTTGGTAACATAACCTTAAAAATAAGAACAAATAAATTGTATAGATGATATTTTCATATAATTATTTGCATTTAATTTAGTATTTCTGTAATAATTTAGATGTTGACTTATTTTATGATATTAAAGATTTATAACGATGAATAAATTCTTAATAAATGAATATAAAATTATTTATGTGTGGTGAAGAAAAGAATAAGTTTATAATTAAAAGAATAAGCATTTAATTTTAGTTATTGTTACATTTCCAAGCAGGTAACATAAATAAGATAAACAATGAGGCGTTACTGAAAATTTGTAGGCGTTCACTTTGTAAATATCATAAAGATTTTGCCGAGGTCATTGTGGAGATTACAATGCGCATCTTATAACATTGTAAAGGAAGAGCCGTTTATTTTCTTGTGCGCGCTGCGTCAATTGAACAAATACGAATATAAATTATGAAATTGTCTCGAGCAAATAGAACGAACAGGTCGAGAGATGCGTCGAGCAAAAGCTGGCACACAACAACAACAGCAACAACAAAAAAATGATCGTCCTGTGCGTTGCGGATTCACTTGCTGAACGCTACTCGCCGTGCGATAAGGAGCGCGGCCGAAACGCATGTAGAAACCTTTATGAACACCTAACTTGTGGGTGGTCACAATCGTAAATATGTTCTCTATAAATTTATATTGAAGCGGCCTGACCACTCAAAATCGTAATCATAATAAAACGGATTCAGCCTTGCGCGGCATGTTTTGTGCCACCAATTCATGCGAAGTGGTAACAGTTAAGTGCCTAATGATATCAATCTGACAATAAATTTACGTGTGTAGAAAAAAATAAAATGCGTGTGCTTTCAGCTCATAAACTACGCTTGATACCAATGTTAATTTTATTAGTTATCCGTCTCGCTGGCCTTATATCTCGACGCGATAAAATAAACAGTCAAACAAATGTAAATATTATAATATAATTAAATAGGCATACTGATTAATGACCCGGAATTGATGCGCTCGTAAGCGAGTTGGAGAATGTTAATTATGACTTTCATCCGATCAACGACGACGACGCGCGTTGCGCTGCTATAAGGGATCGATAACGATTGACAATTTGTCATTGTGCCAGTGCAGGATGCTTCGAATTCACTCGAAATGTATTAGAAAGTTGGCGGCAGCGCGGCTCACAATTTAATTGTTGAATGATTCATAAATCTGTTCGCCGCACGGATAGTTCACATGCTGTGTAAATATCTTTGAAATTAGAAATAAGAGAGAAAAAAGCAGCCGGGCACGTTAAGCTAAGCTCAACACGACTCAGCACACATGAACATATGGCAATGCGCGTCCATTCGACGTGAGCAAACAAGAAGACGTTAATTGCGAGTAATAAGGCGACGGCGGAACCGGCGCGGTGCATTGCGAACAATTGGAATTTGTCATTTGCGAATCCGATCGATTGGCAGCCGACGCGAATGTGCACTTACTTATAAGTACACTAAACTACGCTGCACGCAAGCGCACGGCAAATTGCCAGGATGGAAATTCAGTTCACTTCTCCGATGCTTGCTCGACTCGACTTAATTACGACATAAAATCGGATAATTATGAATGGGGATCATTTGTGCGCTGTCGTTTTACTATTCACTAATTAGGAATCTATGTAGTTCGATGTTGTTCAGCCATTGCGATCGAATTCCTATCGGTTCTTTTGTGCGATCATCAAATACGTACCGATAATCAAGTGAATTAATGATCATTTCCTGAAATGTACTGAACGTTTCTGAAAATTAAACGAAAATATTAATCACAACACAACATTTAATTCGTTTAAAATGTACAGTTATATTTAATATAAAAAATAAATGCTCGTGTCTAGTGACTTTTGTTCGATTGTGATTCTGCTTAGCAAAGGAACCAAAGAATAACTGGCCGCAAGTCCCTTCAGAACGGAGAAATCAAATAAACATTGACAATGTGCAAAAATTTCAAGACATAAAAATATCTATTAACAAAATAAAATCATAATAATTTATATATATTATTATAAAATAGTAAAAATGTATGTACAAATATAATTGTGTTGTATATGTGCGCTTGATCTATGCGTTAAGTAATTATTTAATTTGTCTACAAAGTAAATTTAAAAACATGAAACTCTTTACAAATATCATCATAGATGCGATATACATAGAAAAGTGTTTTTTATTCACAGAAAATTTAATGCCCCACTAGAATTAAATAGGTACATATTATTACAATGGTAATAATATTAATAAAATAATACAACTACTAAAAATATATCAACAAATTTCCCTACAATTATGACAGATCCGCTCTATGTATTTCTAGTTTAATCGAATAAAATGTTAATCTTTGTGTGGCTCGCATGCAATCAATGCGAATTTAAACAAATTAAATTATTTATGTACAGTAATAAACATAATACAAAACCTAAAAAACAATTCGTCTCATCATTTACTTTTCTCTCTCTCTCTCTACGTGCAGCTGTGCGTGCGATTGTTCTCGAATAAAAATCGTATTTTAAAATAAATTAAATCATTAAACCATTCGCCATTTAAACTAATGCAGTGGTTTCTTCTGAAGTGATTTGTTGATTGCACGCGTGTTTGCTTACTGGCCAATTCGTTTGCACAATCATGCCTCGCAGCAATTAATTGCCATTGATTGACGTGCAACGTTTCTCTAATAAATTGAAAAACACAGAAATCATCATCCGCGTACGTAAAAGTCTTTGTTGACTTCGTCTTCGGATCGCGAAGACGCGAATGGCGGATGGAAGAAGAGAGCGATTTAATTTTGGACGCATATTTATATATATAATGATCATCGTAATAATAATAATAACGTTGATGATAATAATACAAATGAATATATAAGGGGTATAGGGGAAAGAGCGTTGGAAAATTTATATTGTCTCGAATTGTAATCTCGACGTGTATTATAAACTGGATACTTTGATACAACACTTAACTTTTATGAACAGAGTACCTGCTGTGTTCATATCTTATACACTAAAATATTATATTTTATGGTAACATTCGCGATTGTATTTTTGTCGTGTTCGTTGACGTTGTCGTTGCTGTTTTATTGTGGCTGTATGTGGTGGTTCTTTGTTTTGAACGCAGGCGCGCGCGAGCTTTAATCATTCGAGATATGATTTCTCTAAACGTATGTAGATATTTGCATTTTCTGCGTATGCGTCCTCTTCTTCAGAAAACATGTGTTTTCAATGCTATTTACGTATGCACTGTGTATCCATCCGCAATGCAGTTGAGTGTGTGTACTCATAGAGTGCGCCGCTAAAGTGATTTAGTAAGACCACCCGTGCGACGCGTGCATTCGATATTTCGATGCATCCTAATAAAATGCGTAATAAGAACTAGATTGATGACTAATATACCAATAAATTTCTATCTAACGCAATAATCGACTCGTTCGACCTTCGGGCGTCGCTCGAAAACAGCTTTGAATTGATTGTAAAGATGACGCTTTCTCACTTTTCAAAACGTGTTTGAATATTTATTGAAATATGTATGTTTGGATTAATAAACTTTGAGTTTTACTGGCCTCATTAAAATTCATTAAAAATTTAGGAACAATAACATGTTTTGCCTTCCTCGTACGTTTTGTACTTTGTGTGTTTGTAAGGTGATGATCGTTGTTCGTTTCATTGATTGCTCGTTGTTGAAACCCTCCAGGTACTCTCTGATAATGCGAACACAATAAGACGGTGGCGCAGCTGCAGCGCAATGCCGAGGGTGGGCGGTTATCACACCTTCGTCGTGAGATCCAGCGGACTGGGTCGAATGAGCTTGATACGTTTGACTTCGCGCTCCGAATCGCAATCACTCTCCTCGTCCGCTTCGCTACCGCGTTCGGTCGCTTCGCTGGGTGCCGATCGTTCACTGTTCGCGGGTGACGATCCTCGTTCGCTCATCGTTTTCATGCTGAGGTCAATAGGGTCGTCCTGGATCGGCGAGTGCGTTGGCGCAGGTGGTTCGGGTGTTGGTGGCTCTTCGGGCGTTGGGGTTCGTTGTGATTGCAACACTGCATCGAGGAACACTCGCTTGCTGAATGCTTCCACGCCCGGGTTGTGGTTCCGTATAAGTCTATTGTTATTGTTCACGGGTTGCAGTAATCCGGGGTAAAGGGGTGGATATCCTGGCGGGAAGAGCAAGTTGGGTGGTGGTAGGAATGACGGTGCTAGGAAACCAGGAAAGATGGGCATTCGTCGTGCATCGCTGACTTCAACGGAGGAATCCGAATTGTGACTTTCTGGCGAGCTCACAGATGGCGACGTTGCATGCTTGTAATCATCCAAGCCCAAGAGCATTAATTCTTCTTTCGTTTTGGGCAGATGCAAGAGCGGTGGAGGAAACTGATGATTGAGCAGACCCATACCAAGACCTTGATGGTGTGGTGGTGGCGTTCGTTGCGGCGGTTTCGTCGTATGTCCCGGATTTCCAGTTGCCTGCTGTTGTGCTTGCTGCTGCTCTTGGAGAAGACAGTGGATTTTGAACCAGTTTGATCGTCGACCGTACCTGGACCCACTTTTGGACATTCCGACGAGAAGGCACTTTCGGAGGCGGCACGCTTTGCATGCGGTGCGGTTTTTCTTGTTGATGACGCATTCGCTGTTGTTCTTGCATTCCGATATCGAGCTGAGGTTGTTATATGAACGGCCAAAGAATGACTGCAAGAAAAAAACGGTTAATGTTAATGTTGTGAAATCAATAATATAGAATACACAATAAATCACTATTGGCAATGCAAATAACAAATGAATAATAAAGATTTTACATCATCTTCTTGGACAAGTCAGTTATGAATTGATGGTTGTTTTGAATTTATGCAACTTTTTTCACATTCTGCTGCGTTTACACAGTTGATCAGTAGAGCGCGTCGTTATTCATGGAAAGAATTGAAATGTATTCATATAGTTAAGCGATCTGCCAATATTGCTAATATGAGTGTCACATATTTTTAGCTTATTTCGCCTAACATTTTTCGGAAAGATCACTTAGAAAACAATAAATCCTACTATTTTATTGCCGAAATCAATTTGCTTGTTCGCTTAGCGATTTCGCAAAGATGATTATCTAATAAATTAGAATAGATCTTCTAATTTGCTGTTTATTAATAAATAAGTCGTGTTAATTTGCGCTAAGAGCACTGTTTGCGCAAACTCTTCGCAGCACTTTACGCGTTCTTCGGTAGCATTAAAACGCGAAATAAAAAGAGCATTGTTTGATTCGGCGTGTCGAGTTAAACACGAGCAAAATTGCCGGCATTACATCATCGCGCCGTTCTTACATCCGACCCAGTGCTCCACATGTCCAACAAGGCGATGCCACCAATGCCGCCCTTTACGCGAACAATACCCGTGCACAATTTCACTTTCATTGCATTCATCCTCCTCACTTGGCTTACTCACACCACACACACGCGTTGGCTGCATTGCCACCGAGCGTGCCGGCAAAAAAGTCGAACATTTAAGTTTTTAAACGCTCCACGAGCCAGCGCAACATCGGAAATTAACACAACAAAGCACGAATACAAACACACCTGTTATTCCGCTTCTTATATCCACTCAATCGTTTTATTGTGTGCTGTTCTGATTAATTTAAAACAAGCTGTCCATCTTGGCGATTTTTTCATTATGATCAACCATTATTGCGACACTAATCAGTCGTTCGCTAAATAACAATGAAAATCCATTAAGCGTACATCGCCATCTCTTATCAGGACTGCAATTATTTCGCAAATTAACGCAAAACGGCACGCATAGATAAACACGTAAATTGCTCACTGAAAATAATTGAAGCGTCTGTTGCTTGATTAACTCCCTCCTGACAATACACATTGCCAATGCAATTCTATTTAACAATAAACAATAGAAGACAACTTCGACGTAAGTGCGAGTGTGTGTGCAAGATGAGGCGGCATATTGTCCGACGTATGTGCATCCAGCAGACAGGAACAGCTCTGGCCGAGTTTTCATGCAAGAACGAATCGGAAATCGAAATGCGGCCGCGAGCGCGCGCGTTTGCCTGACGTAACCGAAAAAGACGGACGGATTGTGTTGTCGCGTGAGACGCATATTTTTCAACAAAACTCCGTTTGCTTTTTCTATGCACACTTTTGCTTTGCATTTTCGCTATTGTTTGTTGTTCGCCGGCGTTGCGGCCGTGTCGGAATGCCTTTGCGATTTGCGCGTGCGTTGTTTCGGATGGAACTGGCGCGCGAGCCACACTCAAGAACTCGGCAAGAACTAGAGCATTAAACGAGCACGTTTTACGCATGCATAAATTTACACCGATGATTATTACATCATTTTTTTACAAACTGCTTTATTCAATATGCGAAACGAGCAGTCGATTGAATCCTATGCGTTTTTCATCGAGGCGCATTTCTCATTAAGAGTGAAATGCGAAACAATTTACAACAAAATAATAAAACGACACGCTGATTATGCATTTTAGCTCAATCAAGTTAAATAATAATAACAGGCCATCAAAAACGTGCCGAGCACTTGGCGCATAAATCATATAAAAACGTGTGGCAATTGCAGGTTAGCGTGAATTAAACTATGTAGGTATATTAATTGAACGACTATTACATTTAATAAACAAATTGCAATTGAATGGTGCCAGAAAAAAAAACGTGTCGACCCAATTAAATTTCGCGAATCGTAAACGAAACGTGCACGCACGTATAGAGAGCACACGCATGATGCGAGTGAGTGTCTGTGTGTGGAAATAAATTGTAATTGATTTGTATGCGACGCGCGCGAAATGTTATGCTGAATGTGCGATTAGACATGCATTCGGTGTACTTGCGATTGTGTCATTTCGTTTAGATTTCGATTGATCGATCAACGGCGCCGCGGCAAAGCATGCGCTTCTGTGCGGATTACGAAAGTATGAGATAGATGCGTTTAAGTAATCGACGCAAGCCAATGATCGATCGATTGTGCGATAGAGTGCAACGCCAATGCAATAGAGAAGAAAAAAATAATCATGCGTAGTACTCGCTGCGTTTTAATTGCATTTAATTACGCGCTGCTGACACGTTTGAAAGTGCATCGATCTTGATTTCGCATTTGCACTTCAACTAAGAACTTCAACTGCGTGTGGTAATTGCGAACAAATTATTTTGCAATTTCGAGTTGGCTTTGATTTCGAATTCGTTGCAACGCGCATGCGCGAGGAGAGAAAAAACGCGCATGCGTGGAAGAAGAAGAAGAAGTAAAACGTAAAGAAAAAGTCAAATTACCTTGCATCCTTCGCATGTAAATGCGCCGAAATGGAATCCAGCCGCGGGCTCGCCGCATACTTTGCACTGTTGATTCATCTGAAACACACGGGAAAAAAGTGCGCCTTTATTATCTGCATGTAAAATGTAGTTTTATGCGAACGTGCAAATAGATCTAATTAGTGCTTCGCTAATGTGAACGTCAAAGAGCGTTTACTGTTTCGAGAGCAGAGGAGCTTTATTGATTACTTTATTTATGCGCTTTCCGCGAAAACTCGACGCTCGCTCGCTTTGGAGGAGTAATTGTGGTCAATTAACAACGCAGTGATTCACCTATGCGCGCAGTCGAGTCGTGTGAATTCGATATTTGCGCCCGTTTTTCGTGCCGTATGCGAATTCAGCGCGCTCCTTCAGCGATTGAGGTCTTCTTCTTCTTCTTGCTTGCTGGCTTCTTGCCTCTTGGCTCGTCTAGTTGCGCTGTTGTTTCGGTGGGGCCGCGACCCGGATGCTGCGAAACCGTTGTTGTTTGCTATTGCGCATCTTCACTTGGGGGACTTTTTCATTTTCACGCGCTGCCATGCAAATTGTGCATTGCAAAAGCGAATAATTTATTGTTTAAATAAATCACCACACAAAACGCACCAATTAGATATAATTTTCGACGGGCAACAACATTTAAATTTGCATTTAGCTACTAATTATTACTAATTAAGAAATTAACTACGCGCAAATGTATGAGCGAACTTATCAATCGACTCGATCAAGATGCGCGCGCAAGATACGCGAGAAGGTGTTCTTGAGCATTTCATCTTAGTGTCTTGAATTTATAGCGTAAAAGTTTCAAACTAAATCTAAATTTTAATCTGTCTCCGCGTATTTAGTGACTTAATAAGTTCCTAAGAAGTTAAACTACTTTTTGGAAATCTAATAAAACGAGCAATAAATCAAATTAAGGATGACATTTCATGGAAGTTTAGTGCTTATAACATTTGTGTCGCCAAGAAAAGAAAAAAATTATCAACTTTCAATTTTAATCAGAAATTAATTGATTAACATCTAATTAAGCAATCGAGTGCATACATAATTGCGATAATGACAACAACAATCGATACAATTAACAATAATGAATTATGTGTAACGCCTTGAGGCTGAATTGATTTGTCAATTGAAATCGAGACAATCAAACAACGGCGTACAATTTATGAATTGCATGACAAGGTGTGAAACGCGACTGAAATTAAAAATCGCTTAATTAATTGCTTAATGAGCGCACGTTTTCAATCGACAGCAGCCGGTTGGTTGTTGCTCCACCGTAATGAATTATTATGAATGTGTAGCAAAACTGGCACTGCGTGTAATTGTAACTTGTAATTGCAATTAAAACTCGTGCGGCGTGCACTTGTTTACGTTACATAATCGTCACATTTATTTATATGAGGCGAGTGCATGTGGATGTTGCACCAATGCAATGCATGCGCGCCGATTGCTTATTGCCGTTTCGTTTAGTTTAAGGTCAGACTGCAGCGACGCGTTCGCGATTCGAGGCGTAATTAGTGCAATTTCTGATTTCGTTTGCTGCACCGCGAACTTGAAGTGCTAATTGTTCGCGCTGATTTTTTTCGTCTCTGCTCGGCGCGTTCTTCGCGTCTTCGTTGCGCGCGCGCGCACAAGCGATGCGTGAAGCGGCGCTCGTTGAGAATTCGCCACA
This sequence comes from Anaulacaspis nigra, assembly GCA_030264675.1. Classification (NCBI taxonomy): domain Eukaryota; kingdom Metazoa; phylum Arthropoda; class Insecta; order Coleoptera; family Staphylinidae; genus Anaulacaspis; species Anaulacaspis nigra. The sequence continues at coordinate 15,119 of JARJDV010001942.1, forward strand.
AAACAATTGTTTTCACTTTCCTTGAGTCAATTTTCATTTCTGTATCACCTCTCTTATCGCGCCTGCGTCATGTGCTAATTGCATGCACTTTTCTATGCTTCGTTTCAATTAATCCGCACCGACGTTTGAGTGAGTGCAATGTGCATTCGACGCGATTGCGCAATCGCTGGCGCGTTTAGCCGGCTAAAATTTGTGTGAATGTTGAAAAAAGCGGAGAAAAACGCTTTGCGAGTTGCGCAAACGCGAGAGACCTGCATTCGGTTGCAATTTAAATTAGAAACAAGGTTGTTTTACACTTGGATTCATTTGGAACAAAACGAACATTGGGCAAAATTATTATTGCTCACTTATTTTTCTGCTTATTCACTTTGCCGGCGCGCGCGTGTATTCAATGAATTTCTATGTAATTCTCGCGTAAGTACTCAAATTACTCTTATCTCGTGGCGCGTAATTAATTACGAATGAAATTTACAAATTTTATGTGCAGAGTTTTCAAGGAAAACCGTATTGACTCGTTGCTTAAACACCTGCAATTTGTTAGGAGCATGAAAAAAGTCATTAGCTTGTAATTTGGGAGAACTAATTATACAAATCAGTGATTAATGTAACAACAATTAATTATAAAATTTACTCTTGTAATTTATCGTCGAGTGCGTTTAGAAAATGAAAAATTGTAATGTATTTCAAGGATAAATTAGTTTTAAAATTCTTGTAATGCCCAAAATAACCTCAAATTCTTACTTAATGGAGGAAAAATTTAACGCATCATTGATTGAAATAAATAAATTTTGTTGGCGAGAGAAAGACGAGATATTTAATCATACAGAAGCATTGCCGGAATCAAAGGAAAACCGTTACATCGTTTGTGTTGTTTCTCATTGAGCAAATTTCACCATTCAACGCGCGCACAAAGTAATATTAATAATAACAAATATCAATAATGTGATTGACTGCAAAGCATCTTCAACGCGACGGATGAAAAGCAATTGACGTTGTCGCTTTTCGCCTCTTGCACAAAACGCACACACGGATTCTTCATTCTCCACCTTCGAGGGAGCCCGAGTTGCATTTAGTTCTTCCTTTGAGCTGTTTGAATATTGCACGCTGATGACTTGCGTTTCGATTGCGACGTTTTGGAACATAATCAAATTGAACCTTTTAAACGAGGCGTGATCTATAAAGCGCTATTTGTTATGAGCTGATATGCCTTGCAGCATTATTATTAGCAACGCGCGCGCACTCGCGCAAGCGCAAAAGAGCGTGAGATCGATGTCGGGGCGAAGTGCGTGAAAAATGATTTTCTACTAAGCCAAGGGTGAAAGCCACATTGCCCAAATACGCTGCATCATCGCGCATTGCATATTGTCTGTTTATTTATTGCAAAACACCGTTGCAAACGGCAAACAATTAGATGACAAATTCACGAGCACAATGCCCTGTGCCGAAGAAAACCGAAGAGATATCAAGGAAATGAAAGCGAATTATACGTGTGTTCGATGTGTGTACTTTACGCGTTGCGGCTGTTTGTGTTAAAATTTTAAGCACTTTGCATTCATTACGAAGGAAGAAACATAACTCTCGCTACTGCAATAATTTTTCCTTCGGACATCGGTATGTATTTATGAGCAGGTTCTACTACGAATAACGTTGACATTTTCGAGATTTAGTTTTAGTACATTTAATGCAAGTATAGAGTGTAGAAATTAAACGTACGCGCGCGCATAGATCACCAAACACGGAAAAGTTATTTGTCGAGTAGTGCGCATGCATTGCACATCACTTACAACAACTAGTATAATATTCGCACTTAAAGCTCATTACAGTAAAAAGCAGTAAAGTACTCAACGAGAGGCGAAGCAGAAGAAGAAGACGATGTAAACGAATAGAAAGCTTCATTAGTCGTCGTACATGCATTGCAAAATATGCTTACCCTGGTATGCAGCAAGCACATAAAAGGAGCACACGCATTATATGTTGAAAAATCATGATGTAAAGCGTAATAAAACAAAATTATTTTTGGCAGCAAGCCGCCTACAAAATCCAAAGCGTAAAGTGATGATGAGTATGTTAAATCCGTGCGCATCGGGCGAGCAGCTCAAAATGCACGATGAATTTTCCAGCCGTGATGCCGCGGAGAGTATCGCGGCCGCGATCAAAAGAGCAGAGGTGTTAAATTGAGGCCTCACGACGTGGAGGAGGTGCCCGGCGTTAGGTTGTCCGAAGCGTGCAATGTGTAACGAAACGTATTTATACCGGCTTCCCATCAATCACGCAATGTAACAGATATATGTATAATGGCCAGATAGATCTGGATCGCAATGGCTCTCTCGCTCTGTGCTGTGTTCTTCGAGATGAAAGAAAAACGACGAGTGGACGAAGAGCTTTGAGAGAAGAGAGCCGGCCGGCGGCGGCATCGACCTTCTGCTCAAAGAAGAACAAACGCGACAAATGTGCGTTTACCCTTCGCGCAATGCGCATCATTATTGCTGTCGTCTTGTCGAAGACATTTAATCGCTCAGCGCAAATAATTAGTGCGCGTATTAGACGCAATTTTATTGTACAAGTGCTATTAATTAGCGATTATTTATAACTATATGGTGGGCAAAAAGTCGGTGAAAAAACAACGCGTGATTGCACGCGGCCGCAGTTATATTTTCCTCTAGAGAGTGAATTATTGCCTGGCTTGTCACTTTTTTCATTGGAAATATGTCTTTGATCTTGCATTAAATGCATTCGGAGCTAATCAAAACAAGTTGGCTTCAATTGAAACCCGCGTAGCTCGTTTACAGAGCGAAAATTTAATTTCGTTTCAAAGCAAACGAAAATTCAAAGCGTTCCATTTAAATGTGTATCAAAAGCGAGGAACATAGAAAACGCATAGCTCGGAATCAAATTCCACGCGCGCCGAAGAATTTTTATATCCAGGCCCATAAACCCGAATGCTTTATAATCCACTTTAATAATACACGGAAATTAATTTTAACTTCTTTCCAGCTTTTCGGTGCTGCGATTGCGTGCGTGCGCGTTCATCATCATCATCATCAACAGCAACAGCATCCACGAGATGCGTTGCGCGTACGATATGCATTTGTAAATCTTTTACCGCGTCTTGTTCCTCTTAATGCGGACTCACTTTTCACCTTGCTGCGGCCTTAATGTCCCTCATCTGTATTAGCACCGCCATTCATTTGCAGTGCATTACGTGATGCGCAAATGGACATCATCATTCCGGCTGCCTGCGTGCTGATTGAGCGCGTCGATTGCGAACGAATGGCGCATGCAAAAGAAGAGATCATCCTGAACCATCCTTCGCAGAATGATTGCACGTTAAGTAATCGTTCATATTTTTGCCAAACACATATCAACTGCATAATTGATATAAGAGTAAGGCGGATACTATTTTCATATTGGGTTGCGTTCTTTACCAAGCATTTGAGTCTCCAAGTTAAAATGTAATATTATTCATGGCATCACTTCAAAAAATCATCGTTCATATTCTTTACTCTATTTTACTACTAAATTCATATAAAATAAATAATTAATTTAAGTGTAAGGTTGATGCTATTTTCAAAATATTGGGTTACGTTCTTTCCTCAGCATTTGAGTCTCCATGTTAAAATGTAACTTTATTCTTGATAATACTCGGAAAAGTAGA
>JARJDV010001954.1:0-18858 GCA_030264675.1 Anaulacaspis nigra
GCAAATATCTCATCAAAATTTTTATAATTTTTCAAATTTTGAGATAGCATTATAATCTTTGTAAATTAAACTTTTGATACATATATTTAGTTATGAGGTGATTTTGAGGCAATTAAGTTAAATTTATCAATATTTCAACGTTCTTTATGAGGCAAAGATTGTTCAATTTTGTCATTTAATTGTGACGAAACTAATAATCCTATATAAATGATTCATTTTGATTCATGTACTAAAGATTTTCATAAATATATGTTCTAAATTTATCCAGGATGAACATCTCTGGTCCACTGTGTACTGCTGTAGTAGTAAAATCATTTGCTTATTAGAGAAAAACAAACAACGAAAGACTGCTTACGAAGCAATTTGCTTCCCCATTTTTCATTTTTTCATAATTCATACGAATGTATCATAAAGCAAATAAACTTAAAAGTGGATATTTACTCTAAGGGTAAATTGTTATTTCTCGTTAATTTCTCGCTATCATAACAGAATCGAGGGGGAGGGATTCATTAGCCTTTAACAAGGAAATGTTTGCATAAGGGTTGCTGCATAATGGAAAAGTTTATCTAAAGGATATGCATACATTACATGCATAACGAAAGTTCAATTTAAGTTTGCCAAATATTAATAATATTTGCATTGCATACACTTCGCAAATCTTTGCCTCCATTATATTCAAATTTTATTTCGCTATTCAAACACAATCAATACGAAAAATTTAAATAAATAAACAGCGCATTTATTTCGCGTATTCGGGCGAACGAAATAATACAAAACTGGAAAGTCACTTGCAAACTTTCGCTCCCCATCGCAATCATCTTCGCGCAGTTTCCAGTCTTCATTTCACTTTGCCCTCGTCGACGTCGCATTTCCTTCTCGTTTCGCGCTTGAACGACACGCGTGCGAGAAAGAGCCGCAATTCCAATTTAGGAAATTAATATCTTTTGACGGAATAATTAGTAATAAGTTTTAGTAATTTAATGTTGGAAGTAGGTTAACTGCTTTTAACCTCCACCTCCCACAAAAGCTCCCAGCGACATTTAAACGCACGCTCAAGAGCTCTATTGAGTGCGCTCAACCGCCCCCCGTTTTCGATATGTTTGTGTGCGCGTATGTATTTGTATACATATGAGGCCGGGCTGTGCGCCGTCCCCCATTCCACCGCCATTCCATTTTCTATTGATCGCCGCTCGAGCGCACTAAACTTTTCATACATTATTTATACAAACTTTAATTAGTCCGTCTCTCTGATCAATTTTACGTCTCGCAGAAGCGACGTTAATTTAGTTTTGCCTCATAACTCGTTAAACTTTTCGAGTGAAATCTCAAGTTTCACGCTTTGTTTATGTATTCCTTTCGTGGAATATAAATAATTAATTAGAGGTTAAATATAATTTGAGCTCCTATAAAATCCTCTTTACAATGTTAGAGATTTAATCCGTAAACTACTTAGGAAAGAAGTTTAAAGTAGAAAACATTTTACATTTATTGTTCGTTTTGATTTCTCTTTAATCTGACTTTATATGGGCTTGTGTACAATAAACTTAATCGCGATATAAATGTAGAAAATCCATAATTTAGCGCACACAATCCATGCTTGAGCTTGGAACTCGCTAGTAATAACATTATTCGTGCATGCGTCATGTGTTGTTTAATAAGAGGAATAATGGGAAAGGTTAATGACTATAAAGGAGTTGAGTGGGTCGCTTGCGGGGTGCGCAAGGATGAGGTGCGAATTTCCCTTTGTTCATCGCGCGTACATGATTCTGATCTCGATCAAATATGAGGGTTGCTTTTCATTCCTCTGCGCGTTGTATAAATTCGAATGTCTTTTTCATGCATGAGGGGTTGAATTAAGAAACATGAAATTATATGTTAAGCCAGATAACACCAAGCATTCGTTGATTATCTCTGCTTGTGAATGATTTCATGTCATTTTCGGTCATTTATTTTATTTATAGACTTGATTAAGTACAGGAATTTATAAAGCATAATAAAGAATAATTGTGCTTTTACACTCCGTTAGAAAAATATATGAAATATGCTTTGTCATAATTACATTGCAAATAATATTAAATAATTGTAAAAGTTTGTAAAAGTCACTTATGTAATTACAAAAGTTTGAAACAACAAATAGAAGAAACGACTGAATGTAGTTTACACAAAGTTTAAACAAAATTGGCAGTGCAATACATGTTTAGAATGACATTACGCATTTTGTTGCAAATGTACAAGAGCAAGCGCAGGAAAAGCAACTAAACATTCATTACATTGCATTGAAGAAAGTTGGAAAAGTTAAACAAACTCTCCGGTGCTGCTTCTTCGTACGCTTGAATTGCATTCCACGAACGAGAGGGTGCTCTCAAAATATTTGCAATTTTACGAAAGCATACTAACGAGAATTCTTCTTCCAATTCTATTACCAGCAAAACACTAACATAAAATCTGCAGTAAAGTAAAGTAAAGTAAAGGAAAATACTAAATCAATATTCAAATAGTTATTCTAAAGGACCAACTTATTTAAGTCCTTTTCATTCCCATAGTAGGAAAATCTATTTGCGGAATTCAACTAAAAACGTATAATAACTTGCCAAAGTTGGAATGAAAATATTTCGCATAGTTAATCCATCGATTTTCATATGTATGAGAGAGAGTCCGGAAAAACTTCTTATGTTTGTGTTAGCAAAAGTATTTCCCGTTTTGCGTCTTTTGGTCGGCTTCATTTTGCCTTACGGAATACGGAATTACAAATTTGTTTTTCGTTCAAAATGCATACGTGAGATACTCGTATATTCATATTATTAAAATTAGATTTTTATCATTTTTCCAGCTTGCTTTGCCATTTCTGTTTTACTTTCCATTTTCTTCGTTTATTCAACGAAATAATATTTCCTGGAATTGATGTTTGTTTTTATTTATTCTTCATTTTCCGTACATAATTTCCTTGCGTTTCCTCACAAATGTTTAATAACGTTGGACTTTGATTTATTACACGTTTAATATTTTCGGATATTGAAACAATATAATTTCCATATTAATATTTAATATTGTTTTGAACACTCTGTGTATGTTGAGTGCTGTTATATTTCAATATGAATGCAACATTGAAATTTGAAACATTTATTAAAATGTATTATTTATAACATTCATTCTTATTCCATCTAGTTTCTCATTTCTTCTCGGTTTATTTACTTACTCGTATACACATTGTATGTTCGTGTTCACCTTTCTTGCGCATACATTTCTTTCTGACTTTTTCTTCCTTGTTGTGGTTTTATATCGTTTATCCTTTAAGTGATTTAAAATGAAGAAATCTGTTCATTTCTTCAGTTTATTTTTCAAATGTGTTCTTATACTTTAATTAGATATTAATCTTGTTTTTATGACACAACGATAATAAGGAATTTAGCCCTTCTATGAGCATAAAGTTGAGAAAGGGTTTAAGATTTTTTAAGACTTACGTAATAAAATTATTTGCTTGATAAATATTTCCATTAAGAAATTATAATCGTCGAAGATAAATGCATAAATGCAGGACGAGTGCAAGGTCTCCTTGCATTGAGTGCGCATGCAGCGCAAGGACGCGATTGCATTCTGGCGGCGTCGCTGCCGCCGCCGGCGCAAGGATCGATACATCATTTCTCTCAGTCTGTGTGTGTTTCCATGGCAGCGGAACACGTCACGTCTCGCTTTAACAGCCCATCTTGTCGCCTCTCTTCCACGTTGCATTCTTCTCCTCTTCTCGTTGCGCTCCTTGTGCGCGCATTCACCATTCAAATGCATAACAACCTCTTCTTCATCGGTCGTATTCAAATACATGGCATATTCGCGCGTTATTCACGCATGAATAATCGATTAAAACTTAATAAACACACTCGTAAATGCATTCAGCAAACGCAACAAAACAAATTCTTAAAACGAATGACTGACATGCATTATGCATTCGTCGTTTAAGCATTCTCTTTGCATCTTTTCACGTTCGCATCTTGTACGAGCGAAATGAATATTTTCTATTTAAGTTGCTATTTGTCTAAAGCCTTTGCTTTTAATGCACTCCCTCCAGGCGATTCTTCCATCTTCGTCCCGATCCTCGTCCGTCGACAACCGCTCGCTGCGTTTGCCTCTCTCAATAAACTCCTCAATAGATGGCAAGAGATTACGTAAATGTTGTAAATGGAAGTGGAAATGGAAATTCGCATACACATTCACATGCGCCATTGAACGCTTTCACATCGTGCGCGCACACAAACTGGGACAGTTTTAGATTTTCATTTATGCAAATAATAATCTAGAAATATCTACAACAACGTGTGTTTGATGGAACACGGAATGAAGTGATGTGAATGAGGATAGAATGAATGTCAAACGTTTTAATACCATGTACCATGCGGAAATACAACTGAATCCACATGCGGAATGAAATGGGTCAGCGGTCCAATTAAAGTTAAAGGCGTGCGCGCCGAAAACTTTGGAATTCATTTAATAATTGTGCGCACGGACGTGTAATGAAGAAATGCATTGCACTTTGCATGCACTCAAAGGGAAAACGACTTTTTTCGTTTTTGGCAGGCGCGCGCGCGTTTCCATTGCTTTTGAATTAATTAAAAACTTTTAAATAGGAATTTTCTTATTACATTAACTTCCAAGTTGCTTTGTATATTCATTAGCGAAGAAATGAAAATGCAAATCGAATGGAACAGTACAAGAAATTTATGTAAATGCCTCGTAATTTTATTCATTTTTCTAATCGCTTATTTAACGCAAGTTTTAAACGATAAAAACTCCCAAAATAGAATATTTTATATGGCACGCAGATAATAGAAGGATAATAGAACAGGCTTAAAAGAGAACGCAATCGCCTGGTTTATCCTTTTGGGAGCAGCGCAGTGATAGGAGATGAAAGAAATTTAAGTGAAGGAAAATAGATAGATAGAAGGCGATTGCTTTCCACATCAAGCACAAGAAGCGGAGAGAAAAGAAAACCGAGTGAGATGTAAACCCAGCTACGAGAGCATGCGAACGTAATTCAATTTAATAGGTTATTAAAAAACAAATAGCCCCCAGAAGCTAATTTAAATGATTTAAAATTCAATGGCATGTTCTCTGTGTTAATGGCACAATAAATATGTAGATCTTCACTCGTTTTGCATGGTGTGCTGATAACGCGCCGAGAGACGATGAAGATGAGCGGATTCAATGGGTGTGCGCTCATTCATTTCCCATCTACTTTGCATGCGATTCACATGTCTTTGAATAATTCCTCTTTATTTATGCCTCGTCTAATGCTTTCTCGATTTGAATAAATTAATTGCTGCTAATCAATCTTAATTGAAAATTACTTTTTTTCGTCGTCTTTAGTTTACGTGCGCGCGCAGCACTTAATAATTAATATTCAATTACGAAGCGGAAGCAAGTAAATAAAATTTTAATTTATACATAATTAAAGCGAGAAATAAAAGTCAAACATGCCGGAAAATGAGAAAATAAATGAAAAGCACTCTGACATTGAATGTGACTAGCGAAAATTATGTTTTCATATAGATATAAATTTAACAAGTCGCCCGAAAAGAATTTTTTTGCACCCTTCGCGTACGTACGCGCATACGAGCCATTTATTTCCCTTATGTTTGCATAAAGCACCCGGACGCGTATTTATGCGAGAAGCGTTCAGCCTTTGATGGCAATTTATATTTTTTATGCGATGTGATGAAATTTATTTTTTCATATTTTTATATTACCGCTCGCTCTTCGTCGACTCAGCGTTCGGCGCAATGCAATGCAATTGGCTGAAACACTCTTCAGCCTCTCTCTTTATTTAGGTGTTTTTCACATTAATTTCCACTTTGATAGCGATTCCACTTTGATAGCGAAAGTATGCATGCATTTTTTTGTGTGGATTTACTTAGCAAATGGGTTTTTAATAAACATAAATTACGCAAATAGTTTATGCGGAATTCCACGCCGAGAGGAGGCAACCACACGAACGCGCAAAAAACTTGTTTAAAGCATTGAGTGTTTTGTTTATGTGTAAATACACTCATAAACGCGTCTCTAAATTTAAATGCACATTAAATTACATGCATTTACTTTCACGTCTTTTATCGTTGTTGTCAGGCAAGCGAGCAGATGGCAATATTAAATTTATTTGCGTCACATCAAAAGCGTCATCATCATCATCAAGTTCTTCTTGCGCGCGCGCGCGAGCTGCGGCAAATGCGGTGGCAAATGCAGAAATTACTTGCGAATGCAATGGTCTGAATTACGTCGCCCCCGCGCCATCAACGCGCTCATAATTACATGTAAATTCTTGTGATGTTTATCGAAGCGCGCTTGTTGAGAAGATGCTCGCGAAGGGATGAGAGCCGCATGGCAGAGAGCATCGCAAAACTTTAAAATGCTAGACGAGGATGGCCTCGCCAATTAAAGGTGTATGAGCGCACACTATATAAACAGTAATGGAATGAAGAAAGATCAGACAGCGAAGGCAGATTAAAAATTTTAGAGATTCTCAGGCAAGGATTTGAATAAATTACTTATTTAAATTGCTACACGTTGAGCTAATCCGACTTGCACAAAGTTAGTGCACTTACTTAGCAAAGTATTTATTATATCAGCGCATTAATTTAAGTATGATTAGCAGAATTTATTGTCGCATGTTTGGATGATGAAACAAGCGAATTTGCACATTTGGTTTTATTCGAGATGAGGGTTTTGGAAACACCTAGTGCAGAAAGAAAGGGAGCAGTAAAGAAAACAGAAATTATTTAGAATTGCGAAGAAAATATTTGCGTTTAATTAAAACAATTGGTTTGAATTCATGTATTTTGCTTTACGTTTCGTATTCGGACGGTCGCGGCTTTCGTTTTTGGCGCAGAAATAACTTAAGAAGAACTGCAATCTTATTCTCTTTGAAGCTGTGTATGTGTGCCTAATTAAAATTAGATTTGAATTAATTTATTTTATGCTTGGATAGAATAAGTTCTATCTTCTTCAAACTCTAATATAGTGGGTCACGCATTCGAGGCAAGTGCATTAATGACTTGTAAATCATGTAATATGATAAAGTTATGTAATAAAAGTTCATAGTGATCATGTCTATAAAGATTTATTCAATTACCGTATATCCCGGATCATAATTTTGGTTTATTATTAATATAACTCATACTAGCAATATTGAGCTTTAACCAAGGATTGAAGTAAATTAGCGATTCCCGTAGTATTCGGACTACTTACAAGATGCATTTAGGAACGATTTATTGAGAAGACGATGCCTTAAAATTTAGGTTTTGGATAAAACGCACCATTACGATAATAGCACCATAAGATGCACGCTAAATTTAAGTCAATTCTTTTAAGTAAAAAGCCGCGTCTCACAGCGCTGAAAATACGGTAATGAAGAAATTCCCCGATTAATGGCAATAAGTTCAGAACATGGAGAGTTTTATGTTCTGCGTCATTTCTTTTTGCTGTGTCATAAATTACTAATTCTATTTCACTCGAAATCAATAACCACTTCTGAATCATTAAAATGTATGACATACGTACAGGTAATACGATTTATTTGTTAAATTGGTTTGATCAACTAACTATGCTACAAAGTTTCGACTCTCATGGAGTCAGTAATAAATAGTTATATTCTAATTTTTTTATGAAATATTAATTAGCATACTACTACTTCATTTCAATTATTAGTGACATTTTCCATTAATTTCTCCACGAAAGAAACAATGTAATGTATTAAAAAGCATTGATAATGTCTATATCAATGGTTATAATGATGTACTATAATATATGATTAAAGGATTTAACCAGTTTTTGTACTATGTGGGAGGTTTTCGGGACCAGAGCTAGAATTACGTTTCCTTGATGTTTTCTTTTAAAAATACAAAATATATAGGAGCATTTGTCAATGTTGTTAGTATTAATTTTAGTGTCTTAACAGTCAAATTCGCAGATATCAATATGTTAAATTATAAACTTAAGTAGAATAAGCTAAACTTTAATAATATGATTGTCAAAAAGTCTTTATACTTTCATAAAATATTATTGAGTTTAAATCCACTTTACGAAGATGCGAAAATATTCGGCAGTCATCACATATTTCCTTTTTCATTGCTTCAGCGAAACTCACATCTTATATTTTGTTATTCAATATCAGCTATATTCGATATATTGCATTTATCCCAGAGGAAAAGAAACTTTGATGGATTTGAGCTCGCCCACAGCCTCAAGTCCGACAGAAACTCATCAAAACACTGTCGAGTTTCAGTCAATTTTCTTTTTTGGCCAATATCTCAAAAACTATAAGATATAATCGAATAATTATAATTTTGTCACACAAGTTAAATCAACACCAATTTACTTCCTCATATTTCCCACATCAGAAATAGTATTTGCTATAAAATAACCAAGTATTGCTTTTCACTTTAATGGCTTCTATTTTTCTCGGTCAACTTTTCCCCGAAGTAATAAATCTTAGTCTCTTCCTTGTTTGGTAAAAATTGTTCTATACAATTTGTATAAGTTTTCGATTACACTAAAAGTAAACAACATGTTTACGACTGTTTCCAACCATACTTTTATACCGAATCAATAATAGTTTAGTTTGTATTTAATCAAAAAATACATCTGACGGTTTTCGATTTGCTGGTCATAAAACCTTCGAATGGCTTCTCGAATAGTAAATCATAGAATTAAACTATGGTTATTAAATAATAATTATATAATAAATTGAACATTAAATTCATATTAAGGAAAATGTATTGCAGACTTTGAAAAAATACGCTTTAGGAGTCGAAATAAAATATTCATGGCTGACATAAAATATTGAGTTGATGCATTTATAAAACATAAACGCTATTATAAAACACAAATTGCGTACACGGACTGTGCAACGAGGTCGTAAATAAAAAATTACATTATCAGAGCGTTTTTATTTTTTATATTAAAATCAATAAATTAAAAAAAGTTATTTTGTTCACGCTCCGTCGCTATATGCGTTGAAAATCTACTATAATAATATTATACCAAAGTCCACACACACGAATAAATGAGCATTGTCGAAAAATAAATGGACGACAAAGTCAAATATTATAAAATTATGATGGCAAACATGAAAAATGCGCATAAACGGACCACAAAATAAAAAAATATATTTGTTTGCAAACTGCACGAATGCTCGACAAATTAGATTTTTGTTTAGTCGTGATATAAAAGTTTTACAAATTCATTTATCATTTAAAACTGCACAACAAACAAAATTCACAAACGCATAAAGTAATTCACATTTATTTTGTTTATGCCTGCAATTATGTCATATCTTTTTATTATTCATATAATTATTTAGTAAAAGAAAAACAAAACAGATTGCTGCGTTTCTCCAATAAACTCATCATCTTACTTGGTATTTCCAACGAATGAAATTTACTCTGACTTATTGATTTTTATCGGTTAGCAATCAGAGTCTCAATTGTGTGCAGTTGAAAGTGGGTCAAACCACTCTTTCTTATAAACGTAATACATTAAAACATTAGCAAATAATTCAACTTTTTAAGCAATACATGTTAAAACTCTTAATTCATTTAACAACAGTTTTTACATAATTGCATACATAATGCTTGATTAATAATTCAAAGCGAAAGGTAAAAGATACATAACATTTAGAGAATAAAATAACTCTGCGAATTTATTTCCTTCCGTAGTAATTAATTTACTTGTTTGGTTGCATGTTTTTGAGTGGCGTATCATGCCAATGAAGCAATTAAAAGTTCACGGCTTTTTTAAATCAATATCATTCGCAATTTATTTCGTTTTTTTTTTATAAAATTTCCCCAACGGAAATTCACCATCATTTAAAAGCGGAAATTAACCACGCAGTTGAATAAATAAATGCAGATAATTAAACAATGATAAGTTGTAATGATTGTGGTTAATGGTTGTGGAAGAAAAGCCCAACTAGCGTTTATTATACCGGAGGCGGCTGAACGATTATGTACTTTCGATAGGAAATTGAAAGGCGGCTTCAATTGAGGGTTGCTTACCTATCCGCAGCTTCGATCCCAAATATTGGCGGCGGGGTGGCGGTTCCAGAGACACCGCAGCATTGAACCGGTACTCAAACGCGCCCGTCCGCCGGTTTTCATTCCATGCCTGGGTATTAATTACATCCAGGGTTTCAAATTAATTGAATTAATGAAATTCCAATTACGCAATAAATTACCGGCTGTCACATAATTATAAATGGAATAATTAATAATGCAATGCACTCATTCATTCGCTTATTGCATTCGGTTATTGATTACACGCATAAATTTCAATTTCTGATTGCATTTTTGGCTATCAATCGATGTGCATTTAAACAGTTTGCCTTAAAAGGTAGAATTTAAGCCTCGTATTAAGGAGTAGGTAGTACGAATACATTTTTGTTATAAAAGCTCTAGAAATTCAAATTAAACTTGATATCTCAAAGTGATTCATTTCAAAGCCAAGAAGTTCTCAAGTTTGAAACGCCATTTCGAATAAGAAAAACTTTGGTGAGAGAAAGAGCAGAAACTGGGAAAAAAGCGCATGCAACGAAAAGGGAATATAATTCTAAAGTAAGTTAAAGTATAAAGCATGAAAATATATGACGCACATAAATAAAAACAGGAATAAATCACGTCAGAGCGTCAGCGATATCTTCGATTAAAATCTTCCTCATCTCTCATCTCATTCGTGCTCGTCGGCGTTCCATTACCAGCTCCTTTTCCTCATCCTCTTCGCCGTCAGCTTCCTAATCTGCCAAAGCAATATTCCTCAAAAACTTGAAACTTTTATGAAACACACGTAACTTTCAAACTTTTCCATCATAATAATTTTTCAAAAAGGAAACATAAAGAAAAAGGCGCAAAAACTTACGGAAGAAGTACGAGTACCAATTCTACTTAACCAACACCAATGAACAAACTGCCACGAAACTGATTACCATTGAATAACTGTCAATTATTAATTAATAACTGAAAAATTTTACAAAACAACGCGTTCATTGCACTTTACTATAAACTTAAATATGATGAGTTTTTTTTGGTATTTAATCCACGAGCAATTTAGGTGCAATGATCGTAAATATATTCGCCAGGCGCTTTTATAGTTTATTACAAAATTTCCAAGTTTATTGTGCAGCTTCATAGCATGGAAAACGTGTCATAAATTTCAATTTTATGCAATTATTTAATATCATCGCTAATTTATTAGACGTGCACTTTGTACATTTATCTACTTGATATTTAAGTTGAATGACAATTTATAATCAGTTTGCGTAATTTACATATTTCAATTAAAATTGAATTTATTACGAAAGAAATGAAAATATGTAGATAAAAAGTGAATTAATCAACTATAAATACAGTAAATTTTATTAATATGAATGCAAAGGAATTTATATTATTCACAAAAAAATTAGTAAAAATATTTGAATGACTTCCTAGTATATCTAAACTGGCTCTAACGAGCATAAATGATGATGAATTATAATAGCACAATGCATAAATGAATCATTAGATAAATACTCAGGCCGTATACTTACTTAGAGAGACTACAGTTATGTAGGTATTCATTAATTCTAATGAATTTAATGAGTCTTTAAATTAGAATAAATCCATTTGTGCTCAGCGCATCCATCAATTTGTATAACAGCAGCGCTCCAGCTCATGCTATTAGCCGATTGGAAATTATAAGAAAACAATAACTCGTTATCGTCAAGCGCATGAATGTGGACTAATGAACTTTAACCGAAACAATACATAATTAGTTCAAACGCGCGCGGCAACATTGCAACCAATCGGCACGTTGTCCTCCGCGTCGTCGTAAATTTTAATGCAAACTAAAAACTAAACTAATGAATCAATTTGAACGCAAAACATTGTACGAAATCGCATCGCAACACGAACCGAATAAAACATCACTAATGATGTAATTCTTCTTTCATTCGCATGCAATCCTCGCGAACGAGTTCAGCCAGTTCACAAAAACTTCAACACGAATTGCGATCAACACAACATCAAACCTGACCAGACGTTAATTAGTACATTAGCAATATTTTTATTAAATTTTCGTTTTCTCCTGATGATGATCAAAGATTAAAAATTCATTGCATTACATGCGAAAAATAATTAGATGTAATTTTCTTCCAGTTAGCAATTTCCTCTCTCAAACAAAGTAAAATTAACAATTATCATTTGAAACAATTCAACAGAAACGATGATGCCATAATAATTCACATGCAAAATTAATGGTATATTAGCGAAATTGTTGAGAAAATTTGCGCAATGATAAAACGCGCTTTTGAACGCAGTTGCTAAAGTTGTTCACGAATCGTGTCTCGCCGCTGCGTTGGTGTACACTGAGGGTGTAACGACCCCGAAGCGAACAAGTTGCTGCGTTTGAGAACATGAGAGCAAGCAAGTTAAAAGCATACACGACACGAACATTTTATGTACGTACATCGTTCACGTGCACGTAGTGAGCATTCAATTTATTCGTACAATGAGCGTCAAATGAAAAGTACGAATACATTCAAACAGATACAATAAATTCATTACATGTACACATGCATTGTATGCATGTGGAGATGTATAAGTATTCCAGTATTCCAATATTATGCATTATACTCGACATACTTGCGTAAGACGAGTGTGCAGTCTGATGCATTTGTATGCATGTTCTATGCTCATTTATTCAATGCATTCAAATTCAAACGTGTGAATCTATTCATTCCTATTCAAACACGCTTACTTTATGCATGTATGTCTTATATGAGTCTTCATACAAATGAAACTGCATATGTATGCATATTGAATGCAAACAAAGCCCATAAACTAATGAAGATTAATAGAGGGTGGATGAGTTATAGGGATAGAAGTCGTACAAGACATTTGTCTAAGTCTCAGATCTTCTTAAGTTATTACAGAAAATTCAAGAAATAAAAAATCCAAATTACGAAATTCTTGGAACTTTGTAATCATTAGAAATAAAAATTAAATAATGAGATTTATTTGTCAGACAATTTTTTTTCAGATTCCAGGAAAACTTAAGATTCAAATTAATTTTATATGAAATTGAATAAATATGCAAACATTAAATATACTAAAAAGCAAAAGTCTAGTACAAGAATTTAATAAAGAGCCAGAATAAATATCCAGTGGAAGGCAGGCAGGACGTTGACCTATCGGTGTTTGGTTGAACTTCTTCTTGGTTTGCTTTCGCGGTTTAATTAAACTTTATTGATGACCCAAGCAATTTTCATTCCGACCCTTCTCGGAGGGCTTAAATACGCCGGCGCTTTGTTTGTTTTAATCAAAAATTTAGTTTTACATCGCGCATAAAAAGCATTTCTTTCCGCTGCTCATACATCAAGCGTAACATGCCATTTATTTATGATTAATGAATGCACAACTCAAAATTGATAGATTTTTGCCTTTTTTATTCGTTCGCACCCGCCACCGCCCGTTCGTAAGGGTGCGCGCGAAAATGTAGATGCAATGCGTTTTGCAAAATAAAATAAAAATAAAGATTTCCCAATGTGCGAGTATCCTTTCGAACGTATGAAAAGTGGAAATATATAAATGGAAAATATTGTTTTCTATTGTTGAATTCATATTTGCGATGTGCGCGGGCGCGGCGAGATGGCTCTCCCCATTTTGCAGATGTATTGAAATTGCGCGCGGTGCGTTTATTCAACTTAAATTTGATTTATCGACGTTCTAAATGTTTCTGACACTTGGGGAATTGAATTTCAGCGGTCGTAATCATTTTATATAAATCACAGTCGTCCTGCGCGTGTGGGCAATATTGAGTTGAGTGTAGCACATCCCTCTGTGTTTTGTACACCAGCTCGTGTTTGTTGTTGTTCTTTGCATAAGCAACGGTGCTTCCTCTTCCCTGTTGCAAAACCGCATTAGCGTCCTTTAAATGTTTGCCACTGCATTTTCATTATTTTATCATCAGGAAATTTGATCCTTGAACTTTAAATAAAATATGGTTTCGTAAAAGTTATTGCTAGATTGAACATTGCATTTCCTATATTTACTCTTATTAACTTTATAATGGATAAAGAGTAATATTTTAATACTGTTTAAATTATTCATGCGGCAAAGGTATTGTTAATTTTATTATTATTTAATCATTATTAGTTTCTGGCTTATAAATTTTAATTAATATTTAATCAGTTTAGTACAATCAGAAGTTTTATTTTAATTGGTGGAGTTGCTGTTGACTATTAAAAAAATATCACACTTGATTGCAAAACTTTGTCTATTGACCTGAGGATCAATTAAACTTTCCTGGCCATTTTCATATATAATAAAAGTAAAACAAATCTCAGCTTGTCGATGTAACTACCCTGCTTACATTGTAGTTTATGTGGTCGTGAAGTACGCGGAAAAGTTTGGGGCGTAGACGACGCGCTCTCCGCGAATGTTGGCATTTCTCATTCTTAATACATTTTCTTAACTTCTCTTTTATTTCCTAAAGCTTTTCCGGCAAAGTAACGGGGCTAGGCAATGCCATCATTGCCAGTTCTCTTTTTATAGAAAAACGTAAAATAACAATTTCGTAATTTAATGCACTTACATTACTTTCTCCGCCAATGAAAAAGAAAAACCTAGATTTCTCTATTCTCAAATATGTGTTTTACTTCCGGATAGCTTTCTGACAAATAGGAGCAGAATTAGACATTGTTAGATTACGTCATGGTGTAATAAAAAATTTGATAAATCTCTACTTATTTCAGCGAATGAAAGGGTAGCGCTTTTTTCATCTTTGAATGAAATTAATATTGAGCTAGTCAACTAATACGTCAGTTGGTTGTAAAGTGGAAAAGTGGGTTGGAAAATGCAACATTCATAGAATTGAAAAGAAGGAAAAAGAAAAATACTTGGGGAAATTCACAGTGACACGAGCATATATCGAACGCACGAGATTTTCATAATACCCTTTTCTCTCTGCCGCCCCTCGCGCGTATTGTGCGCCGAGCTCACTGCCCGCAGCGTCGTTCAAATTAATGACTTCATATTAAAATTCCACTGACGCAGTCGACATTTAATAATTAGTTTTTCTCCGGGAATGAAATCCAATTACACTCTATTTTGAATTTCGCGTCGGGAAGATGGAAAGATGGATGCACAACTCACCACCAAACAATATAAAAAAAGAAGTTGCAATTATTCTCCCTCCCGTTTCTCCCATTTTTCGCGCACATTTTCCACGCTTTATTCAATTTTTCATCATTTATTCCTCTTTTTAAATTATAAATTATTTCCTGCTTACATTTGATAATAATATTTGGTTGCCCATTCCAAACTGTAAGTAATAATTTCTCGTTAAGACGTGCGTACGTGTAAAAAGTGATATTTAGTAAATACGCTGCATAATTACGGCTTTCATTTCCTGTTTGTACTTCATTAAGTCGACATGAAAACGCTGTTTTGTACGCAAATACAGAAGGGAAATAGGCTGCTTGGCAGTGCGGGGGAGGGCAATAATGTTGTTAGGTTTTTGTATTTCGTTTGTTGGCATATCGAAAAATATCGCACGTTAAATTGAGGTGAAATAAGCTACACAGATAGCGATAACAAACTACAACAGTTGTTATATTATTATTACGTACTCTTATCGCCACTCTTATACGTTTGCTCACGTCGTATTTATTGTTATTGTTATTATTATAATCATTATGATTATGCGTGATTTATGCTCATGTGTTCAAATTTGATAAAAGGTAACTTGAGTGCAGTGCACCTTTTACGATAATTTACAAGTTGTTCATTGGCTGTTATGGGCCGTTGCCCTTTCGCTTGTTTCAACATTCCCTTCATGCTCATTTGTGCTCATTATTTCGTTTGATTAGTATGCTATACGGTCGTACATTGCTCAAATGTTTGGCTAGATAATATTTAGGTTAAAACTTTAAGTAATTTTCGTAATGCTACAATGCAAAACTTAAACAATAAGAGACATGAAATTATAAATTATCAGCGATAACACAGGAAAAGTAACCATAACTAAGTTTATACTGTGTGAAAGAAGAGAAATGCGAGCGTTTATTTCATCTTTTGTCGTCGTTGTGCTTGAGCATGTTTAACTCGCTTTTAATTTGCGATTGTCAACAGTTGCATTTCACGCATAAACCAGTTGATTATTATCTCATCATGCGCAAACATTTTGCCATTATGTTTTCTTTAGGCGCGTATTTCAAACAACGGCGTCATTGTTGATTGTCATTTTAGTTTGGTGGCTGTGGCGTTTCGGCACTAATTTTAATTTCGGAACGAATAACAGCAAAACAGCAGCCACATTGCGCTGAATTGTGAATTTCTCATTATGGTCGTGGCATGGTGGCAGGCCTGTCAGGATGCATTCTTTCATCACTTTCCTCCGCGCTCATCAGCGACGAAACAAACAACCAATCTGCCCGCGCGCGAAATAATATATGAATCAAGGATATAAATACAAATTCAAATTTAAATTGTGATGACATCAGACACGTTTTTTCCTCGGAAGAAAAATGAAAAGGAAAAAAATGTTAATTAAGTAGTTCACAATAAAATATTGCCAGCCATGTATGGCATGTAATTAATTGAAGGTTTCTAGAAGAAATATTTATGTAAAGTGACACTAATGCAGCGTAATTAATGATCTTGTGAATACAATTAGCTATGATGGATTACCAATCAAATTAAATCAAGCGAATAGTTGTTAAATGCAAATTAAGCACATTGAGATCAGATAAAACATATACTTCCACAAGAAACAAGTCCATAAACATGCAACAAAAGTTGAGTTGAGTAATTAGCTTCTTTTAATTGCAGTGTTCATTAAAATAATATGGAAATTACATTAATGACGCTTTAATTTAAAATGCATTTTATTTAACATTTTATTGCATAAACGAACAAAAGCAATTTCAACACAGTTAAATGAAAAATGTGAAAGTACTCAAACTATTGCCTCATGAGTTCTATAAATAAAGTAATAATAGTACTGTTTTTCCTGTGAATATAGATAAAATGTTGATAAGATAAAAGCATAATAGCTCTACGATAATTAGAGTTGAATAACATTACGAAATTAGTTATAAAATATCAATTTCTTTTTACTGTATTTGTTCAATTGCGTAATTGTCTGTTAATTATATTCAATCATATAACTTACATTTTCTTCCTGGTGTTTGATAATGATTAAAAAATACATAAATCAAAAATAATTACTTACTTGAAAATCGTTTTTACACTTGTCAGATGTCTTGAACATTTAATATAAAATTTCCTGACTCATTACAATCTTTTTAAAGGTATTTAAAACGATTATCTTAATAACGATTAAAGAATGTAGAAACAAATAACCATTAGTTACTGGCTTGAATTAATGGCGATTAATAATTCAGTATTTCTTCTAGAGTCAGTAATTAACTGTGTAACAATAAGTTCATGAACAAACAAAGCGTAATTAAATTCTAAACAATGTGAAGCGTTGTGAAGGAAATGTAAAATTAATTACAAATATCAATCAGCAAACAATTGATGGTGAATTGAGTTCAAGTATCAAGTTATCAAATTGAAGCTAAATTGCAATCTCGAGGCTGGCTTCTTTGCTTGATTGCTTCTGCTCCCGCGAGTTGACTTTGCGTAAGGTAAAGGTAAAGCCTTTAATATCTGCGTACAGAGAGATATACTTATTATTATTGCCGCTGTTATTGTTGTTGTTGTTGCTGTTGTGCGCGTGTATGTGGTTTGCTGGAATCTCGTGGAATTCATAAGAATTCATTTCAAATGGAAGAGAGAACAATGCGCGAGCGTTCACAATGCGCTTAATGCCTTTCGTAATATAATGTAATGGAAAAATGAAAAATGAAATAACTAGGAGAATAACTCGCGAAGAATGAGAGTAAAAGAAATACGAAGAAGTAAAAAAGAATAATCATCTTTCTATACCGTGCAGCTCTCCTCTTAAGATGCAATAAGCAAGAGGGGGAAAAGAGAGCATGAAGGAGCACAAGAATAATAAGCGTTTTATTCAACTCGATTTTGTGTGTTCACAAAACTTACTTCTTCTTCGTCGTCTTCTTCTTGTCGCTGCTTGTCGTGCGGTTTGAGAGTGTGTTGAGAGGAAGTCAGGGAAAGATTACAACTCGACAGGAAAGTGGAATGCAAGACAAAGATGCTTGATGGACGCGAAAATAAAGAAATAAAAACTAATAAAACGACTCAAAGAAAACGGCCAGCCAACACAGCAACAAAACACGACAAAGCTCGCAAAGCGACTCAAGTCTTATAATAAAAACCTGTTCGTGTGCCTTCTGCGTCGTCCTTTTTTATTTTCGACTAGCCATTTACTTTCATCGACGACATGAGCATGAACTTTGAAGTTATTCAATGGTTTAATAATGAAATAATAAACTGGCGACTCAACTGCCATTGTATTCTTTTTAATTTTTCTTTTGATCCTCATCACAACCGGAATTTAAGGTATTTTACAGATGCTTTATTATAATAATTTAATATTCATATTCTCAATTACCGCCTACGCCATATTTTCTTAATTTATAACCCCCTTAAGTTAGAGAAGCGAACGATTTAGATTTATAAGAATGCGATAAAATTGACATTAAATACATGTTTCGATCATAATTAAAATCAATCTCATTAGAGCGATTTTATGAAGCAAAATACTTGGCTAATTGTAAATGAATGAATTAATGACATGTAACACAACATGTGCACGCGCACTAACAAGCAAAACGTTTATTGTATGCAAGGTATGCATCATTAGCGCGCCACATTCCGGTGGAAAATCATATGAAATCTCGTGGGAAAAATCTCGACA